>ML785581.1:826571-836938 GCA_009831015.1 Picea engelmannii
CCCCCCCCCCCCCCCGTTGTCATTTTGTTTCCCAAAAAAGTGTTTGATGGAGGATCTTCGAAACTAGGGTTTTGCTAAGTGTTTATTACATATGTTTGATAATTTAACACCTTGTAAGGCTACACATGGAAAGGCATGGCATGGCAATGTGAGAGCTATTTGATTTATGGTTTTTAAATAATTGGTAAGATCTATTTGATTAATGATTTTGAGAAAATAACATATTTATATCATATTGACCAAATCTCTATCCATTTGAAGCTATAGAGACCAACTTAGCATAAAACCTTAGTTTTCATCACTCATTTCTTTATGAATAGGGCATATCATAAAGCCTCATGTTTCATAACTTATTGTTTTAACAAAAAATGAAGCTATGAAATCAAAGTATTCAGTGGGATATAAGAACCGTTACTACAAGAAACCAAATATCGACATGGTCAACAAGATTCCATTGAAGACAAGAAGGGTTGAGAGGGTAGGGACATCTCTAAAACACTTACACAACAATGTGTGAAAATAAAAGCTTTGTAAATAAAATTCCTATAATATAATCGAAAAAGTTTAAATTATTAAAAATATATAAGCCATAGTTTCATAATATTAAGGCATCACATGGAAAGGAAAGGCCTGGTAAGGCATGACATGGAAAGGAAAGGCATGTCTTGGAAAAGTAAGGTAAGGCATACCATGGCATCGAAAGGCAAGGAAAGGCATGGCATTGCAAGGAAAGGTGTGACTTGGCAATGCAAGGCATGGTAAGGTAAGGCATGCCATGACATGGAATGGCAAGGAAAGGAATGACATGGCAAGGAAAGGCATGACAAGGAATGACATGGAAAGACAAGGGAAGGCATGGCAAGGAATGGAAAGGAAATTCATGGCAAGGCATGGCATGGTATGGCATGAAAAGGAAAGTCATGGCTTGGGAAGGAAAGATGAGGAAAGGCATGGCATGGCATGGAATGGCATGGTATGGAATGGAAAGTCAAGGCATGGAAAGGCATGTCATGGAAAGGAAAGGCATGGAAATGAATGCCATGGAAAGGCAAGGTAAAGCATGCCATGGAATGACATGTCATGCCATGACATAAAAAAGCATGGCATGGAAAATGAAGGAAAGGAAAGGCATGGCATGGCAAGGAAATACATAGCATGGCATGGAAAGTTAAGAAGAGGCATGGTATGGCATGGCATGGCAAGGTAAGATAAGGCAAGGAAAGGCAAGGTAAGGTAATTCAAGGAAAGGAAAAGGCAAGGCAAGGCTAGGCAAGAAATCCAAACAAAGAAAATGAAAAGAAAGGCATTGCAAGGCAAGGCATGAAAAGGACAGGAATGGAATGGAAAGGAAATGCACAGAAATGCATGAAAAGGAAAGGAAAGGCATGGCATGGCAAGGGAAGGAAAGGCATGTCATAGAAATGGAAGACATGGCATGGTAAGGAAAGACATGGAATGGAAAGGAAAGACATGACATGGCATGGAAAGGCAAGGCACGACATGGCATGGAATGGGATGGCTAGGCATGGTATGTAAAGGCATGGCATGGCATGTCAAGGAAAGGCATCGCTTGGAAAGGCAAGGCAAGGAAAGGAAAGGCATGGCAAGGAAAGGCGTGGCATGGCATGGAAAGACCTGACATGGAAAGGCATGGAATGAGATGACATGGAAAGGAAAGTAAAGGGAAGGAATGGAAAGTAAAGGCATGGAATGGCATGGAAAATCAAGGAATAGCATGGAAAGTAAAGGTGTGGCAAGGAAAGGCAAGGCATGACATGGAAAGGAAATGCATTGCATGGCATGGAAAGGAAAGGTATGGAATGGAATGGCATGGTATGGCATGGAAAGGAAATGAATGGCATGGAAAGGAATGGGATGGTAAGGCAAGGCATGGCATGGCATGCATGGCAAGGCAAGCTAAGGCATGGCATGGCATGGAAATTCAAGGCATGGCATGTCAAGGAAAGGCATGTAAAGGTATGACGTGACATGGAATGGAAAGGAAAGGCGTGGCTTGAAAAGGAAAGACATGGCAAGGAATGGCATTGAACGACTTGGCAAGTGAAGGCAATGCAAGACATGGAATGGAAAGGAAAGGAAAGGAAAGACATGGCATGGAAAGGAAAGGCTTGCCATGGAAAGTGAAGTAAATGAAAGGCATGTCATGGAACGGCAAGGCAAGGCAAGGCATGACATGACATGGCAAGGAAAGTGAAGGAAATTAAAGGCATGGAATCGAAAGGCAAGGCATGGCATGGAAAGGCAAGACAATGCAAGGCATGGCATGGCATGTCATGGAAATTAAAGGCATGGCTTGGTAAGATATGATATGGAATTCCATGGAAAGGCATGGCATTGAAAGTGAAGGAAAGGAAATCTATGGCATGGAAAGTAAATCCATGACATGGCAAGGCAAGGCATGACATGTCAAGGAAAGCAAATGTAAGGAATGGCATGGAAAGGAAAGGCATGGTGTGGCATGGCAAGAAAAGGCATGGCATGGAAAGGAAATTCAAGGCATGGCATGGCATGGTGTGGAAAGGAAAGGCATGGAAAGGTAAGGCATGGAAAGGAATGGAATGGAAAGGCAAGGCAAGGCATGAAAATGAATGGATACGATAAAAACCATAAAATGAAGCCAAAATTTCAATAATTCATAAATATGATATATTTGTTCAATTATTTCTTTTACAAACCTATGTTCATTCAAGTAGACCATCAATATCACTTCTATTACTGATGGTATCCAATAAATTATCGTTTTCAGAGTAAGTAAAGAAGTATCATACCTTTGATCAGTTCTTACTTGGCATTTTTTGTATTCGGAGGTTTGTACCAACAACCATGTTTGTAAAGTGATATACGACTTCACCTGGTCTATCATATTGAAATACATAACCACCTTTCTTCTGTGTTCTTTCATGTTGTGTTAGATATTCTCCTTTAATAACCATCGGCCCAATCAGAAATAAAATTCATTTATGGTATGTTATTTATCGCATGAGGATCGTTTTTCCCTCTAAGAACCCCGTTAGCCAATAATTTGTTAATCCCTAAATAGTGGTACATTACCCATTAATGAGGTCATATTACATTAGCAATTTCATTTTATTTATGTCGGCATGGGCCCATTAGTTGTAATTGTACCTCCCAGTCTCCTATATATACCAAGGAGACCTTTTCATTTGGAATCATCTTGTCTTTGGAAATTTATGTGGTGTATAGGTTCCCCCCTTGAAGAGGATTATTATATGAAATTATCTCCTTTTCAAGGAGTTGAGTACTTATTCTGGGGTTTTTCTACTCTATCTTGGTATTTGGTTCCTAACATTTGGTATCAGAGCTCAAGGTCTTGGGGTTTCGCTACTAGATCTGAGACACCTTGGAATTTTTTCTATAATTTGTTTTCTACAACGTTTCATAAGGAACCCCTTGGAGTATATTTTGTAGATGGATCAAGGTAAGTGGTGTTACTATTTCAGATCCTGAGGCCTTATACTGTTGGAGATATATCATGTGTAATATAGGGTTCTGGAATCATCCTGAATTTAGTCATCTCATAATTTTCACTATAAAAAATTTATGTAACATTGCAAACCCTAAAATCCAAAGGATATTCAGAGAATTTATCAAGGTATCTGTGATAAAAATTTCATCTTCTTGTTCATCCTACTTTTTTAGATACACCCTGTGCAAAATAGGGTATCTAACTAGTCATATTAACTAGTCTCAAATAGGTCTTCTGGGTAAAACAATGATATATTCTTCATTGAGTATCCAAATTAAGTGAGACCAGTTTCATTAGATAGTGGACAATCTTTATTATTTCTAGTACAAGTTTAAGAATCAAATATCAGATATTGTTATCTTGGACTGCTTTACAAGTACGCTCTCCTGGAAGGGACAAAAATCAGCAAGGTGTGGGGAAGTTACCATAACTTCCACTTGGCACATCCAATTTTGATCAAACTTTTGGCATTGCAGAGAGGACGTATCAAAGAACTACAAAAATAGATTTTTCAGATGTAGAAGGGCTAAAATTTTCGAGATACAGTAGAAGAAATATCGTCTAGAAGAACCACCTAAAAATCAAGGTTTAAAAGTGATACTTGGTCAACATGCCACCAAAAAAGGGAACTTCTACACCAATTAAGCCTCTATACAATCCTACTTGGAATCTTGATTAAGGTGAATAAATGCGTAGAGACATAATTGATTTACAAAACAAGACATTAATAAAATATGAACTACAAGGGATGATGGATTCAACTGAAGCTAAGTTGGAGCCAATAATGGATACTTATATGGAGGGTTTAAAAAGGGAGATCATGGAAGGATTGAAATATTTTCTGATATAGAGGACACCTCAAAGTGAAAATGTATCCCATGAAATTCATGATGAGGACACAAGGAAGATGAATCAAGAACAGAGAAACTCCAACTTTGGGTTGAATACCAAAAACTTTCCTAAGATCGATATGAGGAAGTTTGATGGAAAGGATCCAATCACATGGATACTTCATATGGAGAAATTATTTGATCTACATGATATGCCACATACACAAAAGGTATGAATTGCTTCTTTATATTTAGAACCTAATCAATTTGTGTGGTATCGATGGCTTTGTTCTCACAAATCACTTGTCACTTGGACAATGTTCATGGAATAAATGGTAGCACACTATAAGGATATAGGGAACAATACCTTCTTTACCCAATTGATAAATCTGAAGAAAAATGGTTCAATTCCAGAGCACGTTGAGAACTTCCAAAGATTGAATATAAAGGTAATGGATATTCCAGATGAGCACATGATTGATGTATTCATAGGAACTTTAAAGGATAACATTCAACATGAGGTTCACCTTTGGGAACCCAAATCATTGGAGAATGCATTCAGGATGGAAAGAAATGTCGAAAGTAGAAATATGGCTATGGCTAGTAGAAGTACCACTCCTAACATCTATCGAGAGAATAATGTTCCATCTTATAAAACACCTCAACCTACAAGGTTGACACCTAAACAATTGGAGGAAAGAAAAGAAAAAGGTTTATTCTTTAATTGTGACAACAGGTACAGTAAGGGACATACGTGTGGTGAGAAGAAATTATTCTACATAGATTGTGAAGAGGAATAAGAACAAGAACAAGAACCATCTCAAGATGAAAACATAGAAGCAATTTCTTTTGAAGAGTTGACTCCCATGATATCATGTAATGCATTGGCTGGAATTAACACTCCTCAACCCCTCAAGATCGAAGGATATATCAAAAAACAAAAAGGTAATAGTACTAATTGATTCTGGTAGTACTCATCATTTCATTCACTATAAATTAGCCAAATCTCTCAATTCCTTTGTATATCTGGCACCAAAGTTTCAAGTAATGATTGCAGATGGAGGAATTATCAATTGCTCAGGAAAATGAAATAAGATCAATCTTACTATGGGGGAATATGTAATGAATATTCCAATGATTGCTATACCCATGGGTGGTGTTTATTTCATACTAGGAATCCAATGGTTACAATCATTAGGAACAATGGATTTTAATTTTCAAGAACTTTTCATGAAATGTTCATTGGAAGGAAAATAAATTGAGTTAAGGGGTATCACAGGGAAACCTAGTAAGGTGATAATCTCTAATGGCATGACAAAATTATTGAAAAAGGGGCATCGGGATGTAATTGCACAACTATGCTCACTAGATGTTAAAACATCTAAGCCATCTATTCCCCTAGCTCTCCAAGGGGTCAATGATAATAATTCCAAAGTATTTGAGGATATTCCCAAAGGTCTTCCACCCACTCGAAATCATTATCATGTTATTCACATAATTCCTGGGAGTGTTCCTCCTAACATCAGGCCTTATAGATGCCCTTATGCCCAGAAGAGTGAAATTGAGGTATGGTTGAAGAAATGGTAAGGATGGAATTATTAGAAATATCTCAAGTTCTTACTTTGCACCAGTGGTAATGTTAATCAACAAAGATGGCTCATGGCGTATGTGTCTAGATTATAGAGAGCTCAAAAAGATCATTATTAAAGATATGTTTCCCATTCTTGTCATTGATAAATTGCTAGATGAACTACATGGAGAAATCAGTTTTAAAAAGGTTGATCTTCGTTCAAAGTATCATTAGATTACAATGAACGAAGCAGATATCCCAAAAACAACATTTTGAACTCATGAAGGCCATTATGAATTTTTGGTCATGCCTTTTGGCCTTACAAATGCACCTTCCACATTCCAAGGGTTGATGAATTCCATTTTCAATCCCTTCCTTCAAAAATATGTGTTAGTATTTTTTGATGATATCCTAATCTATAGAAAATCTTGGGAGGATCATGTGTGACATGTTGACAAGGTGCTGCAACTACTAAAGGAGAAACATATTCCAAACCATCCAAATGTTTCTTTGGGGTGAAGGAGATATATTATTTGGGTCATATTGTATCTCATGAAGGTGTCAAGGTAGATTCTAACAATATTAAGGTCATGATGTACTAGCCAACTTCCAAAACATTGAAGAATCTTAGAGGATTTTTGGGTTTGACAGGTTACTACCACAAGTTTTTCCGGAACTATGGAAGAATAGAAGCACATTTAACAACATTAAATAATAAGGATGCATTTTCATGGAATCCAAAGGCAATTCAATTTTTTGAAAAAATTAAAGAGGCAATGTGTAAAGCTCTTGTCTTGACTACACCATGCTTAACAAAAACCTTTATTGTGGAATGTGATGCCTCGGGAAATGGCATTGGTGTTGTTCTAATGCAAGAAGGAAGGCCCCTTACTTTTGAAAGTTTTCCACTCAAGGGAAAGGACTTACACAAAACCATTTATGAGAAGGAAATGATGGCAATACTACATTCATTGAAGAAATGGCGCCCTTACCTAATAGCTAGCACTTCAAGGTCAAAACATATCACGATAGTCTTAAATACTTCTTGGACCAAAGACTATATTTAAAAGAACAAAAAAAATGGGCGACCAAGATATTGGGTTATGATTTTGAAATCATCTATAAAAAAGGGAAGAAAAATGTTGTGGTAGATGCACTCTCAAGAAAGGATGAAGATGTTGAGGCCTTTCTCTATGTTATATCTATCATCCAAACCGATTGGATAATAGAAGCGATGGATGAATGGAAGAATGACGAAAACATATGGACTCTCATTCATAGGTTGCAAAAGGATTCCAGTGCATTAGATACATTTACATGGAAAAATGATTCACTGTGGTAAAAAGATCACTTATATTTATGTAAGAACTCCCAGCTCAAAAAAAAGGTACTATTGGAATTTCACACCTCTCTGGTAGGGGGGAACTCGATATTTTTGAAAACCTACCATAGGGTCAAGAAGGAAAATTTTTGGGATGACCTTAAAACTGATGTTCAAAGGTTTGTGGAAGAATGGTTGGTTTTCCAACAAAAGAAGGTGGAAATAATTAAGACCCAAGGTCGTTTACAACCATTATCCATCCCAAGTCAATAATGGTAGGAGGTTTCCATGGATTTCATTATAGGGTTACTGAAGTCTCGAGGAAAGAGTGTCATCATGGTGATTGTTGATAAACTGACCAAGTACCCACACTTTTGTGCACTCTCTCATCCCTTCAAAGCTAGTACAGTTTCCACTGCATTCATGGAGACATTTCAAAAGCTACATGGAAGCCCAAAGATTATTGTAAGTAACGGAGATCCCATCTTCATTGGACATTTTTGGACATAATTATTTTCTTATTTGGGTACTCAATTGGCTCATAGATCATCCTATCATCCTCAATTTGATGGACAAACCAAGATAGTGAACAAAGTTTTCGAAGGACACCTTTGTCTCTCTGTATCTTATAAACAAACACAATGGTTCAAATGGTTACCCTTGGCAGAATGGTGGTATAACACTTCATTTCATACTACAAAAAAAATGACACCATTTATGGCACTCTATGGATAACACCCTTCTTCCATCACTTCTTCTCTAAAAAAAATATCTAAGGTTCAAGCAGTGGAAGATCACATCGAGCATCAACAACAAGTTCTCCAAATATTAAAGGACAACCTGACCATGGCACAAAATCACATGAAACGACAAGAAAATCAGCATCGTAGTGAAAGAAGTTTTGAAGTAGGGGATTGAGTGTTTTTAAGACTATAACCATACAAATAGATGTCCCTCAAGCAAGCTAAGAAGGATAATAAATCATCACCAAAGTACTATGTCCCTTATAAGGTGTCGCAAAAGATTGGTACTATGGCATACAAATTGGAGTTGTCTGCATCTTCACGAGTACACCCACTTTTCCATGTTTCATGCTTAAATAAGGTTATAGGTGACAAGATCCCAGTTCAAACTATATTTCCATAACTTGACGAGGAAGGAAGAATCATATTGGATCCTAAAGCTATCACTGACACAAGAATTCGCCAGTTGAGGAATAGATCCATTTCAGAGTATCTCATTAAGTGGAGGAAACTACCTATTGAATATTCCACTTGGGAAGATGAATCTTTTATACAAAAGCATCCAGAATTATTCAAGCATTGCGGACAACACGTGTCTGAAGGGGAGGGGCATGTTAATCCCTAAATAGTGGCACATTACCCCTTAATTAGGGCATATTACATTAGTATTGTTATTTTATTTATGTCAGCTTGGGTCCATTAGTTGTAATTGTACCTCCTAGTCTCCTATATATACCAAGGAGACCTTTTCATTTGGAATCATCTTGTATTTGGAAATTTTTGTGGTGTATAAGGATGTTTCCCCCTCGAAGAGGCTTATTATCTTAAATTCTCTCTTTTTCAAGGCATTGAGTACTTATTCTGAGGTTTTTCTTTGCTATCTTGGTATTTGGGTCTGAACATTATCAATGCCCCATTCATTACCTCTTGGTGAAACCACTACATATATGTTCCCTAAAAAATTGGAGAGCCAACACATTATTCCACTAAATGACCAACGCATAAAACATTGATGATAGTTATTCAAAATTTAATAGAAGGTTTCATCAAACCTGGCAGTACAAGATCTGAGACATGATCACAATCTATTGAAATATTTGATTGGTCCTCCTCCAACTGGGATAATTCCATAGTTATACGCTGACCAATGAGGAGTGATACATGATCCCATATATCAACCTAGTTTTTTGATTCACAATAATCACATTCATTTCTACTACATGGACCACAAAAGAAAAAGCGTTTTGTCATCCATATTTCAACTATTGCATTGTCTGATGTTTGAACTGAATGGAATCCATGAGTGCCCTAGATTTTTTTTCACTCATACCACTATTATTGATCTACATCGAATCACCTCCCAAAAATATCTATGCATATTTCCTTTCTTGTGTGATTGGTCTTCACGGGTTCTTGTTCCCTCTCCCATTACTGAAGAACACCATTCAACAATGGATTTCACATTTTGAATGAGGGAAGTAGTAGTGAACTTCACTTCTTGCCTCTGTAATGCTCCTTTTATGCATGTGCTTTCTCTATCATGCTCCCCTTTCCCATGCCCAGACTCGAAATAGTTCCAAATGGGTGGTACCTTGAGTTTTTTGTGCAACATACATAACCATTGAAATACACGAGCATTTTTTAACTGGCCTACGCAGCCATCTGACCAAATCCAATGTTGTTAATCTTTATTTTCTTCTCCTTAAGGTGATTGTAAAACAACTGAAATAAATTTTGTACGTGGGCTAAGTCATGGCACCAATCATCACTTATGTAGAAGTGATACTCCTTCAATATAACTTTGTTTTCTTCGTTACCATCCAACCCATGCATGTATGTGATATGGACCAATATGGTGACCTGATCTGAGTGATAATATTGGCTTTGAATCTCATTTTGCGGTTGAAGGGTGTAGTTCTCGACAAAATCAACAACTGATAAGACAGTACCAACGAGAAATGTATCTCTGCATATTCTAAAATGTTTGTCTTACCATCGAGCCACATGGACATGATGAACATATTTTCGTGTTATTTCAACAAAGTCCTTCATGAATTCATATACTCATACCTTGAAATTCATGAATTGTATCATGTTTCTTTCTTGGCCTTCATCAATATCATATGTGACATATTTAAAGCTTTGCAAGGCAAAATTCTTCCTCCCCAATTCAAATTCATCACTTACATGGATGCACTTTCTCAATAACGTCATTCAACCACACCCGAGGCATGCCCCATATAAGAATTTTTTTTGATAAAATGTACAACCCTTTGGACTTGTACACAAGATGTTGTGAATAAAGTATCTAGATGACAACGACGAAAATACAACTGAGCATTCCTACAATATATACATATATATATATGTGTGTGTGTGTGTGTGTGTGTGTGCA
>ML785581.1:849963-870655 GCA_009831015.1 Picea engelmannii
TTATTATTTTTAATTTTTTTTGTCTTCGCATATATCAAAATCCTAGAATACATAGCTCTCTTATTTCTAAAAAAAATTAAAATGGTTTTGATCATGTTAAGACCCTCTTCGCCTACATGAAAAAAATACTTAATTTCAGGGATATGTTGACTTTGATAATTTTAAAAAATATATAAAATTAATATTATAAATTTCAAAAAAATACACCACACAATAAAAACAGTTTCTACAAGTATACAAGTTTTTGGAACGAAATTACATCGTTAAGGTACTCATGCACGAACAAAAACATAAAAAAAAAAAATAAAATAAAATAAATAAATAAATAAAATAAAAATTGACATAGTTATTCACAATTTTTATGAATAAAAGTTGTATATTTAGAAAGCTAATTCAATTTCCTATGTTTCATCTTCTTACACCATATTCAAATTCATTGTAAAAGTACCTTGAATAATCCCTCCAAGATAAGAGATTATTGTTTTTTGGTTTGCATTGCCACTAACGCATCATGAGAGACTATCATTAGCTTGAACTCACCCGATGCATTTATAGTGTTTCCAATAGCCATTACTAGGTTGTCTTGTGAATCTGGCAAAGAACACAAAAGAGTCATACATTGATCCTCCTCATCTACCTTCACTCCAACTAAGATCAAGTGGGTCAGAAGAATATTAAATGCATTTTAAGACTCATTTGTGGGTTCAAAAGATTTTTGTCTCACCTCCTCTAAGAGAAAACAAACTACGACCTCATCAAGCACCAATTCCTTTGCTTCCAATAGCCATTACTAGGTTGTCCCATGAATTTGGTGAAGAACACAAAAGAGTCGTACATTAATCCTCTTCATCCATCTTCACTCCAAGTGAGATCAAGTGGGTCAGAATAGTATTAAATATATTTAGTTTCTTGGTTACAGAATCACTATTACTCATTCTCAAAGAAAACAACATTTTCCGTAAAAAATAGTTTATTAATCAATGATTTAGCCTAATACAAATCCCCCAACTTCTTCCATAGAGTTGTGATTTTTTCTTTAGAAACGTTCAATAGTATTGAATACTACAACCATACATCTCCATCTACTAGAAGATCCTACCAAGATTAGATGGAAAAACTTTGCCCCTAACACCTTTGATACTAGGTGATAAGGTTTTTATACCAAATGAACAACCATACATCTCCATCTACGAGAAAATCCTTTTGAGCTTGGATAGTTCAAAGTTAAATCCATTAACAATATTTCTTTCTATGTAAACTTCCACTCAAACCAAGATTAGATGGGAAAACTTTGTCCCTAACACCTTTGATACTACATGATAAAGTTTTTATACCAAATGAACAATAAACAATATAGAGACATACAACCATTAGAAAGAGATTTAGTAGAGAAAACTCTTTAGGAAGAAAAACCCCACACTCTAAAACACATTTAATGTATTATTCAACAACTAAATAATTACAATACATTATGTCTCTGTGTAGTGTTAAACAATATCAAAAAGATTGAGGATATGCATTTATTCTCTACAACCATTTACCACTTAGTTCCAAAATGTGATTGAAAAGTGTCCATGTTTAGATTATTCCATATAAATGAAATTGTGATAAGAATAACTAATTAATACAATTTGAACTATTTCTGACTAAGAAAATTTAGAAAAATATATAAAGATGTGAGTGCCCAATATATTACATTGTTAAGCTTAAGTATGAAACGGATGTCTTTATTGAACATTTTGATCCTCAGTATGAAAGGGATGTCTTTATTGAGAATTTTGATCCTCGATTCAAATTTATAATTATCTATTGATCCTCCATTCAAATTTATACTTATCCATAAGAAAAGAACAGAACAGTTAACTGATAGAAAACCTTCGAATTGAAGGAGGAACTTTTTCCAAATACCAACACGGAATCATAGGATAATAAGCAGAAAGGAAGCCCCTGTTTCCAAATTCCAACCCTGAGTAGCACAATGTATATTGTATGAAGATCGAGGCACGCACCAGCAGACACAGGGACAGGCACAGCCATGATGCCATCCAAAGCACGTGAGCACAACATGTACATTGCAAAAGCCCGTGAACGGCGCTTCGTACAGCTGATGAAGCGCAATCAATGCTCGACAGGGCGCGTGGCCGGTGCCATGTCTTTGGGGCAATAAACAATGCTGTGATTTTTCAGAAAATGCCTGGAAACATGTTGCAAGGCTCTCGTCCTTATTCCACGGGCAATGAAGCCTACCTCCAAATGCCCACCATGACTTTCTAGTTCTAGTGGTTTCCTGGCACATCGTTTCTTGGCTCATTGTTTTGACGGACAGTGGTGTTTTCCGTGCATTACTGAACGTCTATCACGTCTGAACTCAAGCCACCAGAATTTCAAATTAAAATATATATATTCCAGTTATTGAATTTCATAATTTTAAATGGTATAATACTCTGGTTTATTTTTATTTTCTTTTCTGTTAAACTAGCTCATGGACATTTTAGACGGCCGGAAAAACCTAATTTTGATAGCTGTACTCTAAACGGTTTATCTTTTTGTTTTGTTTTTTCGCCTTTTTGGGGGCCATATTACTTGTTTTATTTTTTTAGATGAATATAAACTAACACAGCCACTCAAAAGCTTATCTACTAGCAACACCATTAGTAGAACCATAAGCATCAGAGCCTTCATATAATATATATAAATAAAAATAGATAATAGTAGCAGATCCAGAAATAGTAGCAAAAGTAAGATTAATAGCAATTGCAGAACCAGAAACAGCCACTCAAAACCGTAGCTGATGAACGTCGAAAGGTATGGACAGAAAATGAAACACAGTCAGAAAATGAAATGCACGACCAGAAAATGAGCGTCTACAGCTAGCATGCTAAATCTAAAGTTTAATCATTTAAACGTGGCAATCATATAGTGCTACAGTTATTTCTTAATATGATTAGATAAATGTTAAAAAGTAAACAGGTTAAGGGATGTATTCAAAAATACAAGGAAGTTATGAAGAGGAAATCACATTGGGAGGACGACTAAGAATATGCCAACATCTTCAATTATTAGCGATCAGATTAGAATTTTAGATTAAAAAGTAATTAATTATGCTCATTATCAATAAAAATAAAAATAGGTGTACCCCTTTCCGTAATTATGAATATAAATTATTAGATCTGTAAATTTTAGTGATTAAATTTATTTAATTTTATTGTTAATAATGTGTTTTTCAAAATGTAATTTAAATAAACAAAAATAAAAAAATTCTATCAAAATTAAAAAAATATAATTTAAATAAAAAAAAATAAGTATTTCGACCAAAATTATATAACTGAATTACTGTGAAAAATAAATACCAAAACGTAATTTTTTTTAAACCAGAGCATTTTGATACATTACTTACGACAATAACAACGCTATAAAATTTGTACAGAGCATTTTGATACATTACTTACGACAATACCAACGCTATAAAATTTGAACAGGTTAAAAACATGCTACTTTCGTTTAGGTAGTCTGATTTTTTTGAGGAAGACGTTCCAGGAATAAAATTCGTATCAATCTCAGCTAATGATAACTGGCGATTTCGTGTGAGAGGCGATACGCAGAGTCCTATGTAAAGAGAGGTGACTTGAGAGATTTCAGAATCAGACTGTATTATTACTGTAATGTGCCTGTGACTTGAGAGATTTCAGAATCACAGACTGGATTATTACTATACTGTATAGCCTCTAGATGTGGCCACACATAAGGTAAGTTGAAGTTTCGATTCAGTGACTTTATATAATGGAGTTTTTTAAGAGTGTACTCTATCATTGATTGAAATTAGTGATCTCATAGTATTAATTATTATTTTAGGAGCTTGCTTGTACTTGGTAATCAGGATTTTCTGGGTTGTTACTCATCCCAAGAAGTTAATCTCATTTTGCTTGCTACCCCATTTACAAAAGCTTAGCAAGTATTGTGCTCCCTTCACTTTTATTATTTAAGCATAGAGGGGCTTCCCTAATACAACATATTAGATATCATTTTTGAGATTAATTGGATAGAGTAAGTCATTAATCTATGATCAGTATATATAAGTATTAACTAAGTAGACTTATTTCTACTCATGAATAATCCCAAAATTAGGTCAGAAATTTAAAATGATGAAATTACTGATTTCAATGATTAAGATTACTTCAATGATTAAGATTACTTAGAGTTTTGAAATGAATTGCAGTGGAATTAGCTGGTTGACATTACTTGGAGTTTTGAAATAAATTTGGAGTTTTGAAATAAATTTTAGTGATTGAAATGCATTCAAAAACACTTTCAACTATATAAATTTTAGATTTCACCCATAATTAATTTCCCAGATTCCAATAATAATATCCAATAAAATAAAGACAACTCCAAAAAAAAAAATACCAAATTCACTTCCATTAGCCCTAAGAAACTAATTCACCATCCAATTAAATTACAGTATAAATAACTGAGTCAACTTTGAGTTGGATTCAAATACTCTTAGAAATGTTATTAAACATTTAATCGATTGAATCGATAGCATTTAGACAAAAATGTTCACAAAATCGATGTTGAGCTGGATTAAAATATTCTTAAAAATGCAACTAAACATTTAATCGATTGAATAGATAGCATTTTAACAAAAATAACGAAAAATTAGAACTTCAGCTCAAAGAAAATGAAGTATCCGAGTCGGCCTTCGTCTTTTAAGCAAAAAATTTGAGTGACGTGTTATACGGCACGTCTTCACAGCTGTGATAGTTCGGAGGAAATAACTCTGAATAAAGCTTCTCAGCGGTATCATGTTTTTGGCTTACAAAATAAGCCGAATTTTCTTCACAACATGTAATTACAGGCCTTCCTCCAGAGTGGAGCTCACAGCTGGCTAGATTGATCTAAAATCGTTCCAAACGTCATGAAACTCTTCTCCACTAATTCCAAATTCTCCTTGCCGGGGTGATTCAAACCCATTTTGAATTACTAAAGGTTCCTTCAACTGCCAAAAATCATCCTCCCACAGAGACCCATAGAAAACCGCCGGAGTCTCAGCATAACCATACACGGGATCCGAATACATATTAGTCATTGAATCTCCATCAAAATGGTTCCTGATTATTCCAAGTTCGCCAGCGGTATTTTCCACGAAGAAACCGAGCTCTGCCAGAACATCGTCGTAATATGTCAAATTTCCTTCTGAATGCATGTCTCCTAGTGTATCAGAAACGGAGATCGCTTCAGAATACCTGTCTATTAATTCACCTTGTTTCATTGAACCCAACTCAGTACTGCCTTTCCCATCAACATCAGCGGCTTGCCGGATCAATCCGACTTCATCTTCAGCAAATTCCATAACCCCGTTCAGCCTCTCGTCCTTGAGCTGAATCACAGCAATGGGTTCTTTTGGATTAGCATCCATATTATCGATCTTTTCAAGCAAGGCCATGATATAATTATCATACACCAACTTTCCACTACTGATTCTCTTCGCGTCTGGCAAAGCCAGTCCACCATTCCAATACTTATCTCTTGCCCGCTTATTATCACAAACTTGTGAAGATGCAGCCATCTCTGCAAAGAAAAGCAGTGATTAAAACAAGACAGAGAGACGTGTTTATATCTATCCGTCTACCTTCGATTTTTTATAGTTGCAAGGCGCGTTGGATCATTGATTTTTCACCTACACACTACCGGGTCTTCCTAAAACTTTACTACAATATATAGAGGCAGTTGCCCGTACATTTATGAGAAGAGATTCAACTCTCGCATGAGATGAAACCTACCCCAACGAACCTGATGTACCTTTAAGTTTTTTGAAAGCTACCCACGAAACCTGATGTACTTTAATGTTTTTCTCTCGGGGATAAACAACACTCAAACCGTCTTTGGTTTTTTTTCTTTAATCCTATAAAAGTTTGCTCGGAATTATCAATTGGATACTGTGATTTCAGAAATTGCAAACCGTCAATTTTCAAAATTATAATTTGAATAACGAAAATTGTGATTGAACCCATTATTCATCCTCTGGATTCCAACCAATACGGGGCCATATGAGTACTCGGTAGTCGACGCCTTTGTCTATATCAGTTTGTCCGTCGCTTCCTTCAAAGAGTTTTCGTAGGACTTACGTAAAGGTACCTCGCAGTCGAAATCACCATCCCCATCCCCAGGCACACAGGTAAGTTGCCAGAGAAAATAAAAGTCTGTTAAACTGACCACATTTACTATTTAGGCCTCGACCGCTCTGACGAGATCCGTCGGTACTTAAGTACTTGGATATATACCTATAAGATTTAATGCAGAATTTTGTCATATTATAATATATCCTATACACAGTATATCCCGCCGTATTTGTTGAACTTATTGCACTATTGAGTACATAATTCTTGCTATCTAATCTTCTGATCATCTAGACATTTGTTTTACCTTTCTTCATAAACCATAAACGGATTTTAATCTCAACTAACTTTTATCTTATGCGACAAGACAACTAAATATGGGGTAGTTTAAGTAAGATATTTTTCAGGAATATTTGTAAGTAAGATATTTTTCAGGAATATTTGTTTGAAATTTGAAGAAAAATTGTTAGATCCCTAGATTTGAGTGATTATTTCTGTATAATCAGTGAGACTAAGGAGTTTTTCAACATGTTGAATCTATTTTTCATTCAAAAATAGATTTTAAACAACAAAAAATAATGATGAATTCATTTCTATATTGAAAAATAAATTTTAAACAACAAAAAAAAAAAATAATGATTTAGTTCACATTCATATCACAGCATTTTCTGATTAAAAAAAAACAATTAAACAACACCAAGATAATAGGTATCCTACTTCACTTATAGGATGAAATGTCTATCTGCTAAAATCAAAAAGCATGTTTTCCAGTATATAGTAGGAGAGTGTTGTCAGAAACCATGAGAGCAGAGATGCACAAGGATAACACACAATAATTCAATATATTGCACACTCACATACGTACATATATAGTTGGATACAGATTCAACTGATTCCATATTAGGAGGGAGTGGTTGAGAAGATATCTCAACAGCCTCCTACAAATCTTCAACCAACCCCAAATTAATCATTAATTCTAACACCCTCCCTTAATGATTACATTACAAATAAACCACATATTACAATTCTCAAATCACAACATAGATCTCTGTCTGATCTGGTCTTTATCAGCTCCTACACCCACTCTGATTGGACTGCGCTCTTTCTCTTCCTTTTCTTCGAGCTTACCATTCAACTCATTTAAAGCATAAATGCTTCAGACCATCATTCATGAACTTGTATAATGGACAATTTGACAACTCGGCTCATCGGGGCTTCCTTGATAAAATATGTCAATTATTGATGCATTCTATGAACATGCCTCCATCTGTCGGATTTTTGCTTTCGACTATCCTTCAGTATCTAGAAGAACAGTGTGGATACGGAATGTCCTCAACATTCAATTATACAAGGTGACTTCCAATAAGAACAGTAGTTCTTGAAATCGGGGCTGCCAGCGAATATCAAGATACAAGAGTTCCTACTTCCTTTACAACATAAGTAGCACTCACACAAGATCTGAATTCATCATCTTGGATCTTCATTCTGCACCTGCAACTTGTTAGAGTAGTCAATTCTAACAATCTTTGCTCTTTACACATTRARTTGACTAKATTCAAYATGTTTCAAATTCSAADATCTCATACAATATTCAATGCATATTCATTGAATTCATAATCTCTCAAACTCACTAAACTGTAACTCACACATACTTGCACAACACGCATAGATACATATATATAAATATAAGTAGAAAAATAAATAGACCTTCTACGACGGCTCACGTCCTCTGCACTTTGATTCGATGGCTGCTCTTTGACTGCAGCAGCTTCTGCCCTTTATCCTCGTCATGCATGAATCGATCCGGAGTAAATTGTTGTGCATCCTCGAAGACCAGGGGATCTCTCATTGCCATGGGCTGATACCCGACCAGAAGCTCGCCTTTCTTCACCTGGTAGCGCGCATCGTGCGACCCGAGAACGAAATCCTCCTTCGTTTTCGCATACTGAAGGGCAACCGGCGGGTCCATCCTCAACACTTCGTACACCGTGGATTGGACCAAATGCATGCACTTCAAAGCCTGGGCGTCTAGGCGGTCGTTATAGCACGGACCCCCCTCGAACCTCCTCTGCCAGATTTCTCTGCAATTGATAGATATGGCAGCATTATTTCCTCTGTGCAGATCACAACAGATCACAGCAGGCTCTTATTCTTCTCGTCGGTAGCAATCTTCCGTTCACGGCTTTCTAATTCCAGCGAACATTGGCAGCGATTGAATACATAAAACCTCCAGCAGTTCTCTCGTAGCAAGCGACTTCTTTCACGGCTTTCAGCAAGACAGCGTAGAGTTTGACAACGCTTAGCAGATGCTTCAACAATCTGGGCTCCTTGCGTACCCTTCTCAAACCCTTGCGATCTGACGATGAAGGAAGAAGTTTACGAGAAGGCTTTCTTTTTCTGTATGGAAAAGAGTTTTCTCTACGGGAGTAAGGCGGCTCACTCACAAAATAATTTAATTGGCACACATAAAAACTTTCACCCAGAAAATAAACTCACTGAACTATCTACTCTCCTACAGCATGGTTTGACAATCATTGCTCTCATATTCCAGCCCCTCTGGTAAGAGAGTCAGGGTTGTTCTAGCTCTGATACCATGTCAGAAACCATGAGAGCAGAGATGCACAAGAATAACACACAATAATTCAATATATTGCACACTCACATACGTACATATATAGTTGGATACAGATTCAACTGATTCCATATTAGGAGGGAGTGGTTGAGAAGATATCTCAACAGCCTCCTACAAATCTTCAACCAACCCCAAATTAATCATTAATTCTAACAAGTGTGTCGCTCATGGTATGTAACAGGGTGCATACTAATGCCTGGAACTTTGGGAGTGTGCCGCTCATGGTATGTATCAGGGTGCTGATTACTGCCTTGAACTTTGATCTCATAAGCTCTATGTTCAAAATTATGGACACATTCACATGGTTTCGGACCAAAAAAAACAGTGACACATCAAAGTTGGGGCAGATTCATATGATACGGACTGTGAGGTTCTTTAACTTAATGGCAGATTTGACGACGTTAGTAGTTTCCATTGAAAGAGTGAATGAAAAGTGCAACCCACTCGAGTCAAATAGGGGAGAATCTAGACTAAAACGAAAAAGGTTTATGTTAGTCAAATCGCATTGAGTGCCGCCACTCAAACCCTATGCGAGGGTCAACCATTTCCGAAACTTAACCGCGGTTGATATATGACCCTGGCCAGAATCGAGTCGGTGTAACCTGCAGGATAAATGCACGCATCTACTATTGCAGCTTACCGTCAAGTGAAACTCACTCGAGGCCGTCGCGGGAATATTTATTTTCAAGTAAGCATGAAAATGACGAAAATTATTTGTTACCATGCGGTCATTGTCATTGTTGGAGTTGGCCAAGTCCAAGATATTGCTTAAAAAAAATATTTTAGAACGAGGAATAAAAAAATATCATTAACAAATAAATATATATATATATAAACCAAAAGTTATTACAAGAATTAGAAAAGTAGAAAAGTCATTTTTCATTTTCTATACTTTAGTTCACAATTGTGTTGGTTTAATGGAATAAAGTGGCTTCTCCCAAAAAGCTTGGGATGGGGACTAAAGAATATTTTCAATTTTGACTAGGTCCTTGATGCTAGAATCATAGGGAGACTATCTAATAGTGTTTTATTATGGGATAGAGTCCTCATATTAAAGTACCTAAGAGGACTTTCACTAGATGAATGGTTTAGAAAACTATTAAAATCTTTCAAAGGATCAATAGTATGGAAGGCATTGGTTTCATCTTTTCCCTTGGTGGGTTAATGGATGATGTGGGAAATCGTTGATGGTAGGCTGGTTAGGATTGGTGAGGACCCTTGAATGGGGGCAAGCAACATTTTTCGTTTATCATCTCCTCTTTTTGAAGCTCTCCATTATAAAAACATCTACTCTTTAGTAAACGCATGAGCACAAGTGCCCTAGGCCAGGGGCAGGTCAAGAGGGAGGTCGATGCTCTCTCTTGGCTTGGTTGATGCAGAGACGGAAGAATGGGACTGTTATCTTGGTCTATTGGTTTCTAATTACATCATATGACAGAATGGCGAACCAAACAAGTTATGTTGGTCCATGTAATGACCCTAATTTGATGAATGCTTAAGGATTACAAAGTAAATTTTATTAAAGAAAATAATTGTGGTTAACTAAGTAATACTTTAACTACAGATCCCATTTAATGACCTGAGAAATAAATCTTAAGAAATCAATGAGAAATGTTATAAAATGGTTGTGTATGTAGAGAGGAAGAGCATGTTAGTCTCGAGAAGATAAAACATTAATGGAGGGATAAGGGATGGGGACGAGGGCAGGTAGGGGAGTAAAGGAGGAGTCGGTGAAGGAGGGATAAGGGAGGCAGGGAGGATTACGTGAGGGTATTCGACGGAGGATGGATGCGGGGAGGATTATGAGCTTTGCTGTGAGCAGAGAGTTTTGCCGTGACATGTGATCAGATTGGGGCACGAGGTTGCTGGTTGTGACACTTTTGACCAGGGGAGGCACCGAGTTGCTGGAGGTTTTGGGCACGGGGGCCAGGATATCCATAGATATCCTAGAGCTAGGTAGTTTTCCTAGTTGGCAGGGTGGACAGTAGATTTTGGGTAGTTATTCTTTGTTTGTGGCAGGATTGGACTGTGTATCAGGTAGCAGCAAGGCAACAGCAAGGCAACAAGGCAGCAAGGCAACAAAGATTAGCTTCAGAACCATGTAATTTGTTAAGTTATGTATTTGTTTCATTCTGTCATGATATCATTATTCATTGATAAATCTACGTTACTGAAGTTGCTGTTATGAAAATCAATATTATGCTATGAAGTTATTGTCTCAGTTTATGAAATGAATTGCTTATGGAAGTAAATGATGTTTAGAAATATATGGTTGTTACATATGGTATCAGAGCGTCTTAGTTCGAAATCTGGGCCTAAGGGCCAAAATCCCGAGTGTTAACTCCAGCTACGCTAAAACTACAAACAAAACATGTTCAGCTTGACCAAATAAGACTGATACAGTATCAGAGAATATACTCAGGATAGCACCCCTATATTATCCAAGCAAATGGTCTCATGTATATCACAAGAAACCGTTTTAGGCAATACCCTGTAACTGGATCATGTATGGTCACTACAGTTTTAGTCTGAACATTCGAAGGAATGCCTTTAAAATAGTGGCAGCAAACCAGATAGTTGGAAGGATCACTTCCCACAAAATGACTATCCTTAAAGCAGCCTGAATAAAGCTATTAAGCACGAAAAACAGAGATGATAACTTAATTTTATTTTGAGCAATACTTGTCAATGAAGTTTCGGGTAGAATAGACACCTGAAATTGATGAAAATGTTGAGGAAAACTTTTGTCTAAGGCTTGAAGTTGGTAAGATTCAATAACTACACGAACTGCAATAAATAAAATACAAAAAGGACATTTGCAAGACCTTGAAAAGGCCTACTTCATCTCGAACTTACCTAAATGAGGAGCTGCCAATGCACACCAGGAAAAATGGGAGATTCAGAAGACTTGTATCGCACAGGAAGTGTGTAAACCACTTGCCTGTGTTAGCCTCGACAAATTTTAATTAATGCAAAATCTTAAGAACAATAGACCCATACCATTTTAACCATGTCGAAGAGAGCAACGTTGACACCACTTAATACTCACGCAACTATCATTATCCCAAAAACATAGTTGTCTATTATGCAGAAGAACGGATCTTAACCGTCGGATCGTAGACCAGTTATCCGTCAGCCGTCGGATCTACAAGGAGTTGCGAGGGAGTTAAGTCCTCAAGAGATATAGGAGGAGAAATCCCGACGAGATGTGTGAAGGCATCGGGAAATCGGAGTTCCTGAGGGCAAGAGAAACGGGTCATTGGAAGTCTCGAAATCCCGACGTAATCGGGGTCGTCCGTTGGAGGGACGCATGGCAGCAATCGAGCACCACCCAGGAGGTCAGTCATCGAAGAATCGAGGTTTTGTTAAGCCGGAGAATCGAGACCTTGTGGTTCTCGAAATCTCGAGAACGGATCCCAGCCGTTGATCTCGGTAGGGACACGCGTCAGCATTCTGGGGAGGTATCGGGATTTTACTCATCGGGAATTTCAGAGGTGTAGAACCGTTGCGTCAAGGAATCGCGATCCGCGATTTCCCGATAGGATTAGAGCCGTCCAAACAGCGTGGACACGTGTCAGGAGATCCCGAAGATTCGGGGATCGGGAAATCGAGGTTTTCAAAGACAAAGAAACCTCGTCGTTGGGAATCGCGATCCGCGATATCCCGACAGTGACGTAAGCATTGTGGGACCACTAGAGTCAGAGTGGAGGACAGGTGTCCGTCATCCGAGAAGAGTCGGGAAATCTGTGAGCAAGAGGTCGGGAAATCCGTAGAGGAAATCCTGATACAATCAGAGCCGTCCATCTGTGGGACAGGTGGCAACCATCGAGAACCATCGGCGTTGGCCTCATCGGGAAATCGGGAATCCCGGGGACATGATAATTAGGTACTTTGAATTCGCGATCCGCGAAACCCCGATGAGTGGGGGTCAGCTGTCGTCACAGCAGAGAAGGAGGACAGAGGTGTAGTGGAGGCTAGCTGTCGTCACAGCAGAGAAGGAGGACAGAGGCGTAGTGGAGGCCAGCTATCAGCCAACCGGGGAGTCGGGATGTCGGGGTTTTCGAGGACACAGAACGCTCGCATGTTGGAGTCGTGATCCGCGATATCTCGACGGGAGTTTTGTACCGTCCATCGACGAGGACGCGTGGCATGAGATCCTAAAGAGTCGGCGTTTGGGGGTATCGGAGTTTTCGCAGGTAAAGAATTTGTGCAACAGGAAATCGCGATCCGCGATTTCTCGACAGGATCAACACCATCCATCGGCGAGGACGCGTGGCATGAGATCCTAAAGAGTCGGCGTTTGGGGGTATCGGAGTTTTCACAGGTAAAGAATTTGTGCAATAGGAAATCGCGATCCGCGATTTCCCGACAGGATCAACACCGTCCATCAGCGAGGACGCGTGGCGAGAGATCCCAGAAAGTCGAAGTTCGGGATATCGAAATTTTCGGAGTCATGAAACTCTTGCACAATGGAATCACAATCCGCAATTTCCCGACACGGTCAGAGCCATCTGATTTGAGGGATGCATGTCCAAGGATTTAAAGGAGTCGAGGTTCGACATTTTGGGCGTTTTGCATACAAAGGAATTGTTGCATTAGAAGTCGCGATTTCGCGATACTCGATAGAATGACACGAGGAAATGGTGACGTGGAGGAGAGAGCTCACACGTGCATCGAAGATCGGCATTTTGGGATTCTCGGTGACGAGAAAATCACGTCAGGAGAACTTGCGAACCTCGAATCCCAACAAGGAATAGGACTACGGTCACATAGGACAGGGTCACATGGACCAAAGCATAGCCTAGGGGAGGGCTAAAGCTAAAAGGGAGCGCATCGGCATATCAGAGATCGGGAGTCTGTAAGGACAGGAAACTCTTGGCATCGGGCATAAGGAAACCCCGAAATCCGAAATTTAAGTGGGGAATTTCACAGTTAGCAGCAAAGGGCCGTGAGAAATACGTAAGACAATGTATGCGCAGCTAACTACATGCATATGCACAGACGAATAAATTTATAAAGATAAACAAAATAAATTGAAAGCAAAATACCCAAAATCCGTACAGGGCTGGAATTACAAGCAAATCATTTTGTTTCAAAAGAATAAATCACCATTCATTACCACCGCGTAAGCAAGGTTTATGCAATTTCTTGATACGAATAACCCCGCGTTCTTCATGAAGGTACTGAAACTGTGCACGACATGCGGACTGAATCGTACCTCTTACTATAGCTGAGGGCGAGCTCCGCAAAATGTACAGACAAGGGATTGGTTCCCAACAATTCAAGGAGACTGGACTCCAGGTCCTGGATCTTATCAGGGGCCATATCAATATACTCTGTTTCTGCAAAACGAACTGGTAAAGTACTCAGAACGACATTGTGGAGGTGAGCCATGGCAAGGGGGATTCTGAAAACCTCTGAGCAGAGCAGAGGCAGATCTATGGTGGACAAAGACTGATGCGAGGAAAGTCTCAACGGATGAGAAAGTGGGACAGAGGAAGAACGCGTAGAGAGTTGAAAGGTTGACAGGTGTAGAAATTGGGGGTTAGATACGAGGGAGCTTATGAAAGCCAGACGAGCACGTGGAACCCATGCGTGCCCGAACCCTTGGGTATACGTTCAATTATTATATATATATATATATATATATAATATAAAGTGTTAAAAATAATTTAAAGTAAATTAAATAATTTAGTATAAATAATTTATATATAAATAAGATTAAGTTAGTATAAAATTAAAGTAAAAATTAATCTGGGTTAAATTAGTGTAATAATAATTTTAAATTAATTATTTTATTTGAGTGTAAGGTTAATCTACCTTAAAGTTCGATGTTAACCAAGCTTAGATGCTTCATCCTAACCCAAACCTAGCCAATTCCCCTGATGGAGTAATGTTTGTTTACAGACAAGTAAAGAAAACTTACGCCCAACCCTATTTCTAAGTTTAAGTAGCACCAATTTGAAACGTCTTGGAACTCACCCTGATAACTTTGGGGTGATGCAGGTTAAGCCATACAAGATGGCCAGGACTTGAAGGGGTCGAGGCAGGGGAGCGTCGTCACGGGCACCACTGACGCCACCCACACCATCAACACCACCGACATCACCAGCACCACCACCACCATCACCCGAACTAGCCCTCATACTACGCTCGTTGGAAGCCATTAACGAGACTTTAAAGGGGCACCAACCAGCAGGGACTGAAGTGGAACCCCCACCATCTAGAACGGGTAATCCAGAAGCATCAAGGAACTCAAGGGGAGAATTTTCACCCGAAGACATCACGTGAGAGTTGCAGAAGATCAAACTTCTGGAGTTTGCCAGAGGTCGCGCCAGTGAACGCGCGGAAGCATGGTTGGAAGGCATGAAAAGGTGTTTTGCCTTAAGGGACTATGCGTCCAATTCAAAGGCCAAGATTGCAATTTTCCAGTTAAGAGACAGGGCCTTGAACTGGTGGGGAAACTTAGAAAGACAACTACACCTTACCCCAGACACAGTATCATGGGAACTTTTCGAGGAGAGGTTCCAAAGGAAATATCTACCAGCATACTACGAGGAACAACAGGTAGGGGCATTTCATGCCTTAGTACAAGGAAACAAAACTGTAGAAGAATATGAGATCAGGTTTATGGAACTAGTCAAGTATGTGTCGTATATGGATAACGACCAACGACATGCAGATCGCTTCGTCTATGGATTGAACCCTAAAATAAGAGCTATGGTGCGGATGTGGAAACCGTCTTCAGTAGCAGAGGCGGTAGAAAATGCACGTTACGCGGAGGAACACATGAACTTAACAGGGGGTACAAGATCGACATTTCCGCATCATCCTAGATTCGTAGGAAATACCTCGAGGACATTTCCTAGGGGAGGGGGCTCAAGGCCACCACCTTATGGAAATAGGGTCGTGCCAAGGACAGTAGTTGCAAGGATTTCAATGGCCGCTAGCGCAGCATCTCGTTCATCACCAACGATGCAGACAGGTCCACGACCATCTCAGGGAACAACTAGTAGGGGAAGGGGTTCCAGGGGAAGGAACTCATTTCAGAGGCAATCACATAACAGTGCACCGGTTCAATCTGGTGTTACCTGTTGGGGGTGCGGAGGACCCCATTACCAGCGTGACTGCCCAGAGTTACAACCAGGGTTTGTGCATAGAGAAGGAAAGGCACCGATGATGAGAGCAAGTAGCAACCATCATACTTACGCAGCGGTTAACAACCGCCAGGCCGAACATCAATCCACAGTAGTAGAATCCTCAGGTACGCTAAATCATGTCAATGTTAAGATTTTGTTTGATTCTGGTGCAACAGATAGTTTCATTTCACCATCTACATTAGAAAGGAGTGGGTTGGCAGCCTACGAGCACGATGACTTTAAATAAGTCGAGATGGCTTTGGGGGAAAAACAAGTTGTAGGACCTAGTGTCGATAATTGTATAGTAGACCTAGGAGTGTGCACTACCAGGTTGAAGGTATACGTCACTGCTCTTGGGACGTATGACCTAATCATTGGAATGGATTGGTTAGCAGCTCATTGAGCTTTGGTAGATTGTTTCGCAAAGAGGGTGTTTTGTATTGATGATGAAGGAAGACCAATAGAGATCCAAGGTGTACAGAGAAAAGTGTCATTACGCTTTATATCAACTATGAAGGTCAAACGATGCTTGAGACAAGGGTGTCGACTTTATGTAGTAGAGGCAGTGAAAGAAAGGAAGGGACCCTCATTAAATCAGTATCCGGTATTGTCAGAATTTCAAGATGTTTTCCCGAACGAGTTACCAGGGTTACCTCCGGAAAGGGAGCTTGATTTTACTATTGAGCTAAAACCTGGTGCAGAACCAATATCCAAGACTCCATATCATATGATGGCGCCGGAACTTTGTGAATTGCAAATGCAGTTGAAGGAGTTACTAGACTTAGGGTTAGTAAGGCCCAGTGTCTCACCTTGGGGCGCACCGGTAATTTTTGTAAAGAAGAAGGATGGATCCTTACGACTGTGTATAGACTAAAGGGACTTGAATCGTGGTACAGTGAAAAATAGGTACCCAATGCCACGAATAGATGACCTCTTCGATCAGATGAAGGGAGCAACGGTATTCTCAAAGATCGATTTACGATCAGAGTATCATCAGTTAAGGATTAAGGAAGGTGATATCCCAAAAACTACCTTTCGAACTCGGTTTGGACATTACGAGTTTGTTGTGGTACCTTTAGGATTGACCAATGCGCCAGCAGTATTCATGAGTCTCATGAACGGCGTATTCTGGAAGTACTTAGATCGATTTGTACAAGTTTTTCTAGATGACATTCTCATCTATTCCAAGAATGAAAGAGAACACGAGGAACACTTGCGAATAGTGTTGTCTTGTCTTAGAGAGAACAAATTGTATGGTAAGCTGTCAAAGTGTTCCTTCTTCCAGAAAGAGATCCACTATTTAGGTCATATCATTTTCGACAGAGGAATCTCTGTGGACCCAGAAAAGGTAAGGGCCATTATGGAATGGCCAGTGCCGAAAAATGCCCATGAGGTAAGGAGCTTCATGGGGCTAGCGGGTTATTACCGGAGATTTGTGGAAGGATTCTCAAAAGTAGCGAAACCCATCACCACTTTGCAACGCAAGGGGGTCAAGTATGAATGGACAAAAGAATGTGATAGTGCATTCATTGAACTTAAGAGGTTACTAACTAGTGCGCCAATTCTACGAGTGCCAGATATGGAAAAGGACTTCACGGTCTGCACGGATGCCTTGAAACAAGGATTGGGGGCCGTGCTAATGCAGGATGGAGGAGTGATAGCTTATGCGTCAAGAAAGTTTAAGAAGCACGAAGAGTTATACGCGACTCATGATTTAGAGTTGGCAGTTGTAATGCTAGCTCTGAAACTTTGGAGGCACTATCTTGTGGGGCGAAACTTTGAACTCAAAACAGACCATCAAATCTTAAAACATCTCTTCACTCAAAGAGATCTGAATGCCAGGCAAAGGCGATGGAGTGAGTTTATGAGTGAGTACGATTTTGGTATTTCATATATAAAGGGAAGGGAAAATGTGGTCGCAAATGCCTTGAGTAGGAGACCACGTATCTTGTCCTTGGTAACCTTAAAGGTCAATCTGAGGGAACATGTGTTGACACAACTACTAGGAGACAGTTGGTATTTAAAGGTTACTTCAAACCTCCAGAGCGGGAGGCGGATAGACCCAACGTATGAAGGATATAATTTGGAAACAGACGGATTGTTAAGATATCAAGGAAGGATATATATCCCGGAGAATGGGGATATTAGAAGCATCATATTGAAGGAATCCCATAGATCACGGTATTGTGCGCATCCGGGTGTGAAGAAGATGTATGCAGATATGAAGAAGCTCTTCTTTTGGGTAGGCATGAAGCGCGATGTAGTCCATTTCGTCGCCAAATGCCTAGAGTGTCAACAGGTGAAAGCCGACCACCATCACCCGGCAGGCCTCCTACAACCACATGATGTCCCTATGTCCAAGTGGGAAGTCATCTCAATGGATTTTGTTGTAGGGTTGCCACTCACATCTCATAAACACAATGCCATTCTTGTGATAGTGGATAAGTTAACCAAGAGTGCTCATTTCATTCCAGTTAGAGACACTTACGATGTTACTGATGTGGCACAAGTGTTCATAAGCGAAGTTATCCGTTTGCACGGGATACCAAAGAAGATTATTTTAGACAGGGACTCCAGATTCACTTCTAGATTTTGGACAAGTTTATAGCCAGCATTGGGGACTCAGTTGAACTTAAGCACAGCTTATCATCCTGAAATGGATGGACAAACTGAGAGAGTAAATCAAGTCATGGAAGACATGCTTAGGATGTATGTAATGGATAATCGAAACCAGTGGGAGAAGTACCTACCTTTGGTAGAGTTTGCTTACAATAACAGTTATCATAGTTCCATTGGAATGCCACCATATGAAGCTTTGTATGGGAGGCCATGCAGAATACCATTGAGTTGGGATAGACTAGAAGACCGAGTAACAGTTGGGCCATAAATGATTCAAGAAATGGAGGAACAAGTGATCCAAATTAGACAGATATTAAAGGAAGCACAGGATAGGCAGAAAAGCTATGCAGATGCACACAGGGTCGACTGAAGTTATGAAGTGGGAGATCAGGTTTTCATTCATATCAGGCCTAATAAGAGTACCATACGGTTTGGGAAGGGGACAAAGTTGTCACCTCGGTTTATAGGGCCATTTAGGGTCCAAGAGAAAGTTGGACCCATTGCCTATCGTCTCGTACTGCCACCCCACTTGCATAAAACTCATAATGTATTTCATGTATCTGTCTTACGTCATTATGTTGCTGATGAATCACATAAACTAAATTGGAAGGAATTGAGGTATCGGACGTGGGAACCCTCACGGTAGAACCGTTACGCATATTGGACCATAGAGTCCGATAGCTGAGGAACCGTCTGGTAGACCAAGTTAAGGTCCAGTGGGACAAGTATAGTCTAGGATCTACTACTTGGGAAGACGCCGAGACACTACGGCGAGACTATCCCTCACTATTTTGACCACTTTGAGAACATGTTTCTCGAAGGTGGGGTGTATGTAACACCACCTTTTCACTTAGACAACCAGGATTACCTGAGGCTTATACATTTTATTTCCTAGTCACAGTGAAACTATTAAATGATACACTTAAACTTTAAATTTATGAACTTTATGAATGTTTAGATGTTATTGATGATGATGCATGTAATGCGATCTATTATGTGAATGTAAATTTTACAAATGATTAAATGTTATTGGTGATGATGTATATGAAGCGGCATACTGTGAGAAAGTGAAATTAATGAATGATTAAATACTATTAGAATGATGTTGGATACAATGCAGTCTATTTTTGGCAAATGATGATCTTGTGAATGGGTGACGAATTTGAATTATGATATATTATGAAATCTAATGCTAATTGGAAACTTTGATGTTAATGTATCGGTATGGGGATACCAAATTGAAATGATGATAGTATGCAATTATATGATGATAATGCATAGAAATGTATGAGTTGTGTTGCAGACTAACCTGCAGGTTATGGGCTATGAAATAGCCAAGTGATAATGATGATGAAAGTGGATGTCAGGACCACTAACCGAGAAACATTATGGTATGAATCATGTATGTGGAATTTATATTGATTTGGATGCATTGCTATGATATGTGGACTAGTGCATGATTTTGGTACTAACACTGCCCAAAACCAAATAAACGATGATAAAACCTCCAGCAACACGGTGCCCCTGTATGTTCCATTGTAGGGTGTTGACCCTAGTTCTGTTAGGAGGGGTGGAGGCATTTCCCACCGTGTATCCTCCATTGTAGGGTGTTGACCCTAGTTCTGTTAGGAGGGGTGGAGGTGTTTCCCACCGTGTATCCTCCATCGTAGGGTGTGGACCCTAGATATGATTAGGAGGGGTGGAGGCATTTCCCACCGTGTATCCTACGAAACCTGAAGTCATGGGAGAACAGTGCTAGTTCACGCTCCCCAAGACGTGTGATGATGACTGTCAGTTGCCTGCTAGGGAAGCTTGGTCGAGATAGCGACGCTTCCATTTACTGGTTCTATTTGGAGTTAGGTCAATATAGTTGACGCTCCAAGATAGTCTAGCAGAGGACAGATAGGAATGGAGTTGGAAGTAGGTTAGGGAGGAAGGATGAGTAGAATAGTTGAGACTTTATGGAGATCTATCTTGTGGTGGAATTTGATGTCGTCCCTTCAAAACAAAAAAAAAAGTGCATATATGAATATTCATTATTATGTAACTAAACCACTGTTATTTAAAATAAAATTGTTGAACCGGATAATTGTAATTAAAGGATTTCTCAAACAATTGATTGATTGTTGTCTTTTATAAAAGACTAGTCTTGCTGACTGGATTGAATGCATACATAAATTACTAAA
>ML785581.1:870755-897263 GCA_009831015.1 Picea engelmannii
TCCATTTGTCTGACCCAATTATCAAGTCTCTCTGCATTGAATTCACCATCACACATGGGTAATTCAAATTTCACATCAAGTTTTAGTAAAGGCATTTCATTCTTATGTTTATGGACATGTTTCTTTGCAGTGGATTTAGAACTTGCACTTGAAGAAGAAGGAGAAAAAGGAGGCGAAGAAGGAATTTGAGGAGGATCCTCTCCTTCTTCAATTTTTCCCTTTGAAGATTCACCCAGATTCGGTCTCTTCTGTTCCAAGTAATCCTCATACAAATCCTTCATCATCTTCGATGTTATCACTATAATAATTTCTTGGAATCTAAATCTTGAGATTTGGCGGAACGCTAAATCAGTATAGAGGAGTGTTAGATTAGCGGGTGGGGTCATATATGGAAGACAGGGTTAAATTCGGCGGAGACGTAAGAGTGAAGGGATCCATCCGGCCATAGATCTTGAGCCGCCCAAATCGACGGTTATGAGACATATCGGGTGAGGAAATAACGCGAACGTTAATTACTTGAGAGCGGGCTAGGGAAAATACCATGGTTTCACCTCGCGGACACGCGGTGCCACCAAGTGCATATCGGGGGGAAAAGAGAATAGACTTGAAACCACCCAAGATCACCCGGATGCCACGTGTTAGAAAATCATTTGATATATGTCGCTTCTGAAGATCCTGTGCGAAAAGGGAAGAGTTAACGACTTATTAGTTCACATCAGTACGGTTGTTCGAGTACTTTACATCGTTCAACGTCGCCAGAAGGATGATCCAACGACTCATCATTCGGAAATGAAAATCGAGTGTGATATGTCGTTGTTCGGACAAGTACTTCCATTAGTAATCTATGATTAGGCACTCAATGACGATCGTCCTTCAAAACATAGATAAAATTACTTTGTTTTGAGCAATGAACACTTCATTTTTGAACGTAGTAATTTCAAACAGGATCAACTTCCTAATTTCTATATGATTAAGGGAGACAAGTCCGATTTTATCTGCGAAACTGAGAAAATGGATAAAGATGATCAAGCGGCCTCCAGCGAACCAAGATTTTCAACTAATATGGTGAATTCATCAGTGAAGAATAAAGAGAGGTTGGTCGCTCAGATATTAGCAACAAAATTTCATACAGATCCTGTAACAGAGCCAGAAGCAGATAAAGAGGTCAGATTAAATCCCATCATGAAATATTTAATCATCAATGGATACGTGGATGGGCACTACAAGCGAGTGGTAAAGAGGAAGCGGAGCAAGCCACAAAAGATAAGGATCAGAGCTGAGGTGGTCGAAAGCATTGGGGAAAACCAACCTGCATGGCTTGATACATTAAAAGAAGAAATTGCCAAGATGAAATAGATTGAAGGATAAATTTAATGTGTGTCAGAGAATTTTGTAATAATATGTAAAAATGGACTTCAAGGAAAAAAACCCCGAATATGTCAGTTTTGTTTATAACGTCCCCTATAAAATAGGTCTTTGGTTGCTATACGTTACTCTTTTGTAACCGACAACTATTTTTGGAACTTTGGGGAAGATTATTCGTTCTGAATCCCGTATGTAATCTACCTATATATACTATTACAAAGATAAATAAATAAATACGAACCGAAGAGGGGCCTGCCCTCGTAGCAGGAAGACTTTGTAAATCCACAGTGCTAAAGTGAATATACAATGCATAAGCATTTTGAACTGTTTATGAAAAGATTCTAATGGTTGTGATATGAATTATGTTTTTTATCATAGTGTGTATTTCTTATGTCTTTGAAATGCCATTTACATTTTCCTCTTTTAAATTGGAGAGTTAAGAGTCTGGAATTCGTCTTTTGACGCTCTCGACTTAGAAATTTAAATGATGTAATTCTCTTCTTAACTAATTCATAATTCATTTTGATATTCTCTGATGCAGTTATTTGTTTCCCTTTTCCTCTTTCACCATGCATATTTTGGTTTTAAAAACTTAGACTCATTGCCTCATTTAGCCTTTCTCCTCTATATAGTTCTAATGGCCTATCACTGCTTTATTCATTTTCGACTCCATAGCCCCAAATGTGACCCCCTTTTCCTTCGCCAACAACTATATAAAACCCCCGAACAAATTGAATCTAGCCACCGATTTCCAAAGAAATATCAAGTGTCACGAGAGAGCCCTCTCTGAGCTGAGCAGGCTAGTTCCCATCTCTAAAGTAGGTTGAAACAGTTACCTCTGTAATTTTTCTATCAGCCGGACAAATTTACAGAGTGCTAACATCCGACATGGCGATGAAATTTTTTTGAAACTCTTTCTCATCCTGAGAAAGTCTCTCTTCCGATGCCATCTTCTCGCTTTGAGAAGTTCTCTTTCTCAATCCAATCAATGGATTCTCTTGAACAATATCGCCTTCACCGGGACTTAGCTTTTCCCTAGTTAACATGAAAAATTCAAATCCAAATGTCAACTAGTTGTGATACCATTTGATCTGAAAAGATCTTTTAAACGACAATGGTGTTGAGTTATTTTCCATGTGTTAATTAACCATTTAGGAAACTAATTAAAGAGGAAGAAATAGTGAGGAAACATAACAACCATATAAACATATACATATCTGAAATAAATCATGAGGAACAACAAACCATAAACACCAATGTGATAACGGAGTTCGACATCTCTCCTACGTCTCTAAGCCTTTGTCTCAGTGGGTGAGGCTTTCTTATTTCTGTTCAAATATTTAAAAGTACATCACAATAGTGCCAAAAAGGTTACAAACTGATATGGTCTTGTTCTACCAGATCTTTGGAACCCAACATAACTAACAACACTGAAATCAGATGATTGAAGCTCCCAGAAATGGCCCGCAAAGGTGCTCTCCTCAATAACTTCCTTGCATAAAAATGGCTTTGGCTTGGAAAATATTTAGCATAATTTTTCTCTAAACCTTCTCATTTGGCTCCAAGAACATATTTTTTTTATAGGCCTAAATTTGGTAACCATATCCCAACTTCCCCCTAAGATCTGGCCTAAAAAAGAGCCTAATATCCCCCCGAAATGACCAAAATCCCACAAATTTGATGATAAAATCATTTAAAAACCATATTATAATGTTAAATACCCACTTTGACATATAATTATGGGCGCAACCCTTTTTTCTAAGGCTCTTGGTCATGTGGCGTGCTCCATGTGGCCAAGGGCTAACCTGGTAGTGTGTTGGCCCCTTACGTCTCGGCCCTTGGTCGCATTGGTACCAACCATATGACCTTGTCCTATTCCTACGTGTGCGCAATGGGCTAAGCCCCTGGTCCAATGCCTTTGGTTAAACCCCTATTTGGCGGGCTAGCTCGACTGACCGAGGCTAACCCTTATCCCCCCGCTCTAACAATTACCACAATGGGCACATACAGTTCCATGGGACCAAGATCCGGGGCTCATCCAAATCCAACCTATGTGCCAATTGTAAAGGTTTGAACCTGTGGTTATATGGACCATCGCATGTGTCGAGGGATGGGGGCTAGGCCCCAACCCTTTTCCACCTGAACTACACCACCATGCAAACTTAATTATAAACGGTAAGGTATATAGGTAAACACCACTAGGCAAGCGGGCTAGTATCCCGGCCTATGCCAAAACGCTTCCGCCCATGCCCAAGGTCGTGGGTTCAAACCTCATGGAATCTAATAATTTTGCATACCAACAAGACAATGGAGGGGTGCCATGTGGCATCCCAGGACTGGGCCATGTGGAACCACATTACTCGTCCACCTGTACGCCAAGTGTCAAATCTAGATTTTCCCAGATGTCCATATCATTTGCCCTATAAGCATGTTGACCGTACCCTTCCACATGTAGTATGGTCGTGCCATGTCATTAGTTTGGATGTGCCATGTGTCACTCTTGCAGTGGTGACACATGTCACTCCCTGATTGGTCCATGTATACCTTCCATGTCAAAAACCTTTATCCACGTCAACACCACGTACCATGCCAATTCAGATGTACACCCTATATAGTCAGCTTCCATGTGGCACTATAAGGACTGTACGGATTGTACATTCATCATTTTGTTTTCTTGTTTGGAAAAATGAACAGATCGTGATATCTAGAACATATGACGTCTGTTCGAGTCAGTTCAAGTTGTGTTGGGTTTGTATCGACGAGGCCAACACACACATCCATTTTGTAGCCATTCTCAGCACTTTGATTTTTAGGCCTTTCTGAGCCCCATCTAGCTCTTGAAGCCAATTCTGGATCACATGAGGAGGATTAAAGAGGCATGTCAACATCTTGTTTAAAGGTGACTATTGTGAACAATCAAAAAAGACAGGCTTGTGGTGACAAAATTGGATGAAGTGAGGTGATGGTTGGACAAACCAATGCAATAAATGAATAAATATTGATTTCAATGGAACAAAGACTCATTAATGTTGAGGACATGGTGGGATATTTGTCCAAGGCAATGGATGTCTTGGAAGATGTTTTTTTGAGAAAGTTTGAATTTATGAAACAAGGACTGAGAGAAGTCACAACAAAGAGGATGATGGAGCAATTCATTGAATAGGGGAAGAATCCATATGCAAACCAAAAAAAGGAGACACAACAACCTTGGTATGTGAAAACCAAGGAAGAGGTCGATCCATCATCTATAGAAGTTGGACAAGACGAATGACCATATGAACTTGAGATCGAAGGATGCATTGAGGAAAGTGAAGGCAACATTGGGTCAAGTGTACCTCTTGTTATGTACATAACATAAAAGTATGGTGACTCTCCACTGATTGTATTGGGACAAATTGGAGATGGGGGAGATAGCATGGAAAACCATCCTCCTTCACCTTCACACTAGATCAAAACACATTAACTTATTGTCACAATGTCAGTAATGAATCCTTCGGGCGCCTTAAGGGAGGTGTCTTAGTGAAGTTAGAGGTTGTTGAGAACGTAGAGGGGTGACTTTACATGTCATGGAAAAAATGTGGAATTTGTCATGGAATAAATTAGGAGTTATGAGTTTGACGAGTTTGTAAAAGGAAAAAGGTGTTTGAGCATGGATATGTGAGTTCTTATGACTAAAGTATGATAGATGGACTAGCTACCCAACTATTCAAATTCATAATATGATCCAATGAACGAAATCATGAATGAACAAAATAAAGTACATATGCAACAATAAGTCAAAGAGATGCAACAATAAGTCAAAGAGATGCAACACTTCATGGATTCAAGGATCTTCCTAAGGGAAGGTTGTTTTGGAAGTGATTGCATGAGGAAGCAATTGCCAATTTGAGACAAGATCCATAGGTGGAGTTAGAAACACCATGGATATTGGATTCGATGGATGTTGTCAAGGAAAACAATGGATTTGAGTGGGGAAGGATGTAAATCCCTTTGTGACACTCACCAAGTGTGCATTCTCCTTGGGAATATTCAGTGGTGAGTTGGTCGAACAAAACAAGCAGGGATGTGATGGTTTGGGTGCATGAAAATGTTATGGGGTGGGCAGGAGCACCTTGGGGGTACACGCCACACAAAACTTGATAAAGATGTAAGGTTTCAATGAAGACTTGAATTGTATAAGAGCATGGGTGGGGTGACTTGGGCATGTGCAAAAGGAGCAGAATCAACTTCCTCGGTAACATGGGGTATGATGGGGAAGTCGCCCCAACCCACCAACACACCCCATGATGAGTTGGTAATCCATGTGGATATTGGTGGACACCCACTTGTTCCAACTGGCTCCTTTTGATAGTTTTAGTTCAACATGTTCTTCTATAATTATTTGTAATTTCGGGTTCTACACTTTCGAGGTTGTCTGAATCCCTACACAGCTGCCAGATGGACATTGGTGGCTTCCCACCTAATCCAATTGGATTATTTTGGAAGTTTTCATGTCAGTACACATTTTTGTATTTCCAGGGCCGTTTTGAGGCCTTAAATAGTGTTTTGTTGGCTTGTCACAATTTAACGACGTAATGTGTAGTTCTTGAAAAGAAATTTCGAATGGGATATCACTTGCCTAAAATGAAGATTGCATGCAAAATTTACAACCCCGAAAAGTTGAGGTACCAACTTACCCATCGACGCCCACTTAAATTTTAGTGTTTCATCTCCTAGGTTTAAGTTTTTGGATGTCCAGGGTTTCAAAATTCATGAGTAATGTAAAAAGGCCTATGGAGTATCATTGTAATCATTCTTCTCAGATGGATGTGCATAGCAGCAACATCTCAGCTCAGAGATAGCTACCACCATTCGAGCAAGTTGTTTTCAGTTCTGCAGTTTTACAATTTCAACCTATTTTATTTATTCAATAGTAGCTATTGTTCACTGGATATCTATTGTTGTTCTCTGTATCTCTATGTTATTGTATTCAATCTGTTTTTTATTTATTTCTTCTCATAAATCTGGATAACTTGGAGTCAATCGACACAAGGGACAAAAAGAAGGCAAAGAATGCAACCATGTGATGGGGCACGTTGGTCCATGGGACAAGTTGGTTCATGATCATGCAATGGGCACATCGGTCCAAGAGAAGACGTAATCATGGATGGGGCACTTCAGTCCAAAAGGATGTGTCGGTTTCAATAGTTTGACCATGCGAAGGGGCGCAAACACCCAAGGGGCACGTCGGTCTACAAAGGGACCCAAAAATCCACTGAGGGCATGTGACAATTGGCACATATAAAATAAACAAGAAGCAAGTGAGATAAGGAAAGGAGGGAAGCAAGTGATCAAGTGAACAAAGCCTAGTGAACAAGGGACAATTGAGTGAGATAGGTTGCATACTGAGGTGGAAACACTATGGGTCGAACCGAAGGTTTGTAGTGACTTGGGGAAGTGACTCTTGTGAAGAGGAAAGATGAAATAGGTTTGAGGTTGGTGCACATTGGGGTAGACCACAATTCTTCTGAAGAGAGTTGCGATGATGAAGTCTGGTGGGGCAGATATGTGCGATCAGACAATTTGAGAGTTGGATTGTCTTGGTAGTGTGAGGCAATACGCGTGACTATGCCCGAATCATTGTAACCGATCTAATAATGCTCTTGTATTGTAACTTTGTTTCCCATAATAAAGTAAGTCAGGAGTTAGGAAACATTGGTGCCACGCAATCTATATATCTGTGTTCAGTGCACCAACACTATATATTTGTGTCTCTTGTATGTTTCACAAGTGTCTCTCTTTGTACTTCACGTGTTTCACATTTATATACTTAAAATGTCTAAGTGTTGAAAGTGTTCACAATTGTCTAAGCTTAAAAGTTAGTCGTATAGAGTTATTGTGCTACTCGCCAGTAGCCTAAAATGGAGTATGGGTATGCTCTAGGTGAAAAGGTATAGTGTGGACCAAGTATCCTTAGTGTGGCCAAGCTTCCAAGTGAGAACCGTCACGATGTCACATGTCACATAAAAAACTTGGCATTTTGAGCTGGTCTCGAAAAGGGTCGTGATAACTTAACGACGGTTGATATAAAAAATCAAATAGGCACTATAGGGTTTAGTCATCATAGACTCATATCCATTCAAATCTTCTTATTATTAGTCCCTGCCGAAGGCATAGAGGGACTATAGCGATCGATAATTCGTTGACTTCATATTAGTTTGTCATTTGACTATTTTTTTTTTTATAATCTCTATTGTTCGAACTAGAGAACTAAAAACATTATTTTTTATATAATAAAAAAAACCCTTATATGTCATGATCTCATTGGATAATAGATTTGAGGTCTTATTTCCAGCTTCGTTGTTCCCAATGTTTTATAAGTTAGCATATCCAAAGTTTTTTATCATCTACTGTCTTTTTGAATTTTTACTGTTTTTATTGAAATGTTTAGATATGCAAAGTTTTGAGCATGGAGAGTCGGTTTTTTATTAGTTGACTTCATATTAGTTTGTCCTTTGACTACATTTTTTTTCATAGTCTCTATTGTTCGAACTATTGTTATTATTATTATTTTTGTTTTTTGTTATTATTACTTACTTAAAGAGGCATTTTCATTATTACGTAGGTAAACAGGCCTACTATTGATATTATGGTAGTTGCGGGAGGTATTTACCTCCACGTGTAAACCTAACAAGAATAGAATATTCTGGGAAGCAAGAAGAAACCCTAATGAGTTGGTTAATAACCCTAGAAGACAAGTCGGCTCAAGAGGATAATTTGTATTAGGTTATTAGCCTCCAAGAGAAGAAGTTGGCCAAAAGAAATATTATATATTAAGTAAATAGGCACCCAGAATGAGAAGTCGGCCCAGGAAGTTAGCCATAATTAGTATAAATACAGGGGGACAGTCTTCATTCTCGCAGGCATTCTCAGAACTGCAAAGCTCACTTTTGCGTACAATAGTTAGCCAGTTTGTTCGCAAGTTTGGAGGAGAAGTTGTCATTGCAGTTGCCGCAGCTAGCAGATTACATTTTGGCTTGGACTATCTCTTGGTTATGGTTTGGACTATCTGATCAACTCTTGTTTGGTGTGATATCCTTGGAGAAATATGCGCTACCCTTGTTTGGCTATCTAGCCTAGGGTTTTCTTCCAGAGTGATTCTCTATCAAGGTTAAGGTGTTTGGAGGCTGGCTTCGGCCTATGGTTGGGTGAAAATAGTGATATTGTCTATGGTAAAATGAGCACATCCATCATATTCTAACAGGTTATGGGCCCAAACCTCCTTCATTCAGTCTAACCACTGTAAGGGATCATATCTATAAGGATATTAAGCTCATTGAAGAACTGTCGCTAGGGTTTCTAGCAGGAACAGTCACCAAAGCACTGTCGCTAGGGTTACTAGCAGGTGCAGTTTTAGAAACCCTAACCCTCTCGTTGAGGCACCTTAAGTGAAGTTATTGACCTAATTTTTGGATAGACCAGTGCACCCTAGCCTAGTGCATCTGCTGGTACTCTCAGCAAGCCAAGACGTCAAGTTTGAGTTTTTGGTCAAATCTAAGGTTGACCAAGTCAAAGCAGCCATGACTTACTCTATGAAGTCAGAATTTTTTTTATATGGAGATTCTAAATTCAGAGCATGGAAGACAAGGATTTACCTCATCCTTGCCAAGAATAAAGTGTTGGATATCGTGAAAGGAAAGATCGTGGAACTAGAGTTTGAAGAAGGAAAAGAGAAGGAACCGCAGAACGTTGCAGTTATGGAGAAGTTCAAAGACAATGACATCAATGCCATGAGTATCATAGTGGATTCTATAAAATACCACTTGATACCTTACATATTCCATCTTGATTCATCTAAGAAGATGTATGATGCCCTAACAAACCTCTTCTCAGTCAGAAACATTGGACAAGTAACGAGTCTGGAGAATGAGCTCTGTGACATGAAGATGAATGATGATGACAACATAACATCTTTGTGAAAATCTCTCAGTTAATAGATCAACTAGAAGCTATTGAAGAGATCATTTCAGAGAAGGAATTGGTAAACATAGTACTCAATGGTCTTCCCAAGATGTGGGATGCATTTGCCGCAAGAATGAACACAAGGAAGGAGTATCCTACATTTGAAGAAATTTGGACTTGTTGTGCTCAAGAAGAATCAAGGATTGGTGCAAAAGATAAACCCTAAAATAAGTACGATGATCAAGCCTTCACAACAAGGTTCAAGGATTTCAGGAACAAAAATAAGTTTGGCTCCAGGAAGAAAACAAATCAAGAGAAAGATATGGCAAGGATACAATGGTTCAATTGTCAAAAGTATGGTCACTACAAGAATCATTGTCTTGAGTTAAATAAAAGGAAGAAAACACATGAAGCATCAATTACCGAAGAAAGGGAACCCTCAAAGAAAACCAAGCAGGAAAAAGCAAACTTCTTATTGTAAGACAATGTAACAATACTCTTCATAGTTCTTGTACATACCATGTTTTCGGTACATATCTTGCATATCTATTTTTTAGAAGATAATATGTTCAAAGAGAAAATATGCTTATGGAAGAACAACAAGATAAGGACTGCTATCGCTATGACCATAAGAAAAACTACAAGATAAGACAGAATCAAAAAGAAACCTACAAGAAGTAAAGACAGAAAGAAGTCAACAATCAAGAGGAAATTGGAAAAACATTTGTAGCACTTTGCAGAATGAAATAAGGATGCAGATGGAAGCGTGGACTCTCCTAGATGGAGGGAGCTGATTATATATTACCAAAATAAGAGAATGCATTCATAAATGAAGAAAGGATCGGGAGGGAGCTAATCCTATGATCCATTAAAGGTGATAAAGTATATATCCATGGTAGCAGCCATGAAAAACAGTACATGTTTAGTTTGACCTTAGAAGAAGTCTTCTTCAAAAAGAATCCTTAAAGCATCCCTAGTTATCCATCCACATCCATGATCGTACTATGAAAGGAAGAAGCTGGAATCTTCAGATCATGGAATCTATAGAAAACTCCATGGAGCCAAGATCTAAAGAGAAACATAAGGAAGAACATGAAGATTCCAAGAAAGAAAGAAAAGCCAGAACAACTAGTCATTGTATCGAGAATCACAAGATTGCCAGCCTGATATGAACTCACTAAAAACAATCAAGAAGAGGTATTTAAAGTTGTGATGAAGAACAATGTATGAAATACTTATGAATGTAAGCATTGCGATATCAAGAACTAGAGGTTATCCTAGATGGAGGGAGAAGACTATGATGATTACTTGTTCCAGTAAAACTAGATATATCTCTACATGAGCCATTATATCATCCACAATATCCATAGGTTGGAATTGACATCAGATGAATGCAAAGACTATTCTCCAGAATAATTGAAAAAAGAGCATATGTAGAGCAACCTCAATGCTTTGAGGTATACCAGAAAGAGACCCTTGTATGCATATGGAAGAACAAAACTTGGTGGAGAACCTCCAATACACAACATAAGCATGGTGAATACTTTCTATAACAAAGATATTGTATCAGATTGATTACTCAAAAGATTAGGATGATGGATTTCCAATCCATGACAAAGATCTCATGATGACGGAAGAAGTGCCACATGGATATGTTCCAGTTTGAGCCTTTCCACAATGTTATGAGCTAATAGGGAACAAAAGATGAATCCAATAATGACACACTATATTTATCAGAGCTATATGAAGCCTTCAGAGAAAACCATTGTTTTAGAAAGACCAAAGTATTTTGAGATGAAGCATTACATTCTCCATTATGAAGTCCATAAAATAGAAGTGGTTCTCCAATATATATATATCTCCACAGATGAGTAGATAAGCAGAATTTTTGGTAAAGCCTTTGTCCAAGATGAAAGAGTTTGTGTACTCAAGTTGGAGCTCGTGGAGATGACTTCCCTATTGAAAAAGGAAGAGATGACTCCCAGGTTGGGAGGGAGCACTGATGTGTTATTGATTTATGGACAATCATTTTTTAGTTCGAAAAATGGTCCAGGATGAGCAGTTCCTTTCCAGTTCAGAAAGTGGTTTGAGATTTCTGACGGACAGGAATTTTCCAGTTTGGAAAATGGTCCATATCTAATGGTCATTTTTGTAATGAAAAATGGTTCGATGGATTTTTGATGTACCATAGACACTGATTTACGATTGTGGTTAACATGGGGAATGGCCTAGGATAGTCTCTCTTCTTGATGGTTAATCAAGAAGACTGGTCCGCCTCGCTAGACAATCATTCTTTTGAAGCTCACAGTTGTGAGAAATTTCGAAGAATGGTCCATTTTGGAGGTTGGTGCAGGACAGTCATTTCCTTAGGAAATGGTCTGGACAGTCATTCCCTAGGGAAGATTAATTCTCTCCAGGTTGCACTTTGTTTAGTGTAAGAGGAATGGCCCATATAGGTGAATGGTCTAGGTTCATCAATAAGGACATGCATTCCTTAGGGCAGACTCATTCTCTCAAGGTTACACCTTGTTTAGTGTCGGAGGAATGGCCCGGGGTGGGGAATGGTCCAGGCTCAGAAATTAGGACAGTTATTCTTCCTTTCTTGAGAAGAATAGTCCAGATAGCTCATCATTGATGTTTGACCTTTTGAGAGAAGATGCTCTTCCAGATCTCACAGATGTGAGTGGAAGAATGGCCCAGATGATTCAGTTTATATCATAACATTGTTTCTGCGCAGGTTGATATCAGATGATTGTTATGAATACTATATGTCTCTATATAGTAGATGTATATTACTGTGGTGGATGTGTTCCACTGTTTGTGACTATACGTCACCGATCAAGTACATGTGTGCTACTTGGTGTGGTAGTATACCACTGGATTGTAGTTGTGTACTACTATGGATAGACACAGTTGTGTTCTATTGAATGATATTGTCCCGATTTACTTGAAGACTATTAGAAGTGTTGGAAATGATTATCGGCTAGATGGATGATCAATGGACATAGATTTCCTAGACGGAAAATTCTTCAAGACATTTATTCTTCTAGGAAATATGTTCAGATTAGAAGAATGGCTCTTGTGTCACTCTGTGGAGTGAGTGACTTATCCATCATCATGTCAAATTACTTAGATGGAGTATGGTTTCGATAGATGATGCAGCTGATGACACTAATGGTGATGATGGTTCTCATGATCTAGTCATGAGATAGTCTATACAACTATGTTGATGCTACCGGGTGAATATTATGTTTGTGCTCAAGACAATTACTTGTAATACCTCCCTAGCTAGGAGGGAGTGTTGATATTATGGTAGTTGTGGGAGGTATTTACCTCCATGTGTAAACCTAACGAGAATAGAATATTTCGAGAAGCAATAAGAAACCCTAATGAGTTGGCTAATAACCTTAGAAGACAAGTCAGCTCAAGAGGATAATTTGTATTAGGTTATTAACCTCCAAGAGAAGAAGTTGGCCAGAAGAAATATTATATACTAAGTAAATAGGCACCCAAAATGAGAAGTTGGCCCAGAAAGTTAGCCATAATTAGTATAAATACAAGAGGCCAGTCTTCATTCTGGCAGGCATTCTTAGAACTGTAGATCTCACTTGTGCGCACTGCAGTTAGCCAGTTTGTGCACAAGTTTGGAGGAGAAGCTGGTGTTGTAGCTGCTGTAGCTAGCAGATTACGTTTTGGCTTGGACTATCTCTTGGTTATGGTTTGGACTATCTGATCAGCTCTTGTTTGGTGCGCTATCCTTGGAGAAAGGTGCTCTACCCTTGTTTGGCTATCTATCCCAGGGTTTGCTTCCAGAGTGATTCTCTATCAAAGTTAAGGTGCTCAGAGGGTGGCTTCAGCCTATGGTTGGGTGACAATAGTGATATTGTCTATGGTAAAACGAGCACATCCATCATATTCTAACACCTACCACACTGCATTATTTCTTAAATCTTTACACAACGCAAGGCCCTTCAATAGTTCTGACAACCTTAAGTGTTTACCTAGCCGGCCTCACAACCTTAAATGTTTACTTAATAGGCGTGTTACAATACAATTTCCTCCGATTTTTGGATACAATCTTGTCTGCAGTGAATTTGGGCAATATTGTTCTTCACCAACGTTACCAGTTCATTGGTTTATTCTTGCTCATTGGTTCGGTTGATGCTGCTTATTGTTGTTTGATTCAACTTTGCAAAGTTGAGGTCCTGTAGCTGCAGTTGGACCTCTTGGTTCTTTTTCACTGGTTTGTTGTTTGTTTCTTTCTCTTGTTTGCTTCATCTTTGCAAGGATGGGGTCTTGCATCGACAATTGGACTTGTTGTTGCATTTTTCACGGTTGGGGTTTTGCATCCGCAATTGGAACTATGCTTCTTTCATTCCTCGTTCATGGGTAAGTTTCAATGCCATGGTTTCATTCCTATTTGTTGTTTGTTGTTTACTATTTGAAGTTTGCAAGTAATAATTTTCAATACTATGAATGCCAGAGTCAAAATCCTATTGCAGAACACCTTTGTGTGACTACTATGACCAGATAAACATGAGTGTGTTGGTGTCTTGTTCTTTTTCTTGAACATCAATGTTCGACATATAACCCACCTTTGTTGCAGCCATAGTGACATATAAAAAATGAAATCAAATTTTCTCCTTGTATTTTATGGTCCTGAAAACCATACGTTTGGTGTATTTTTTCCAGGTTTTTCCCTTCCAAAACATCTTGTTCTCCTTTGAATGTCAATGCTCGACACATATACCACATCTGTTGCAGCCATATTGACATATAAAAAAGGAAATTGAATGTTCTCCTCACATTTTTTGTTCCTAAAAACCATACATTTGGTGCATTTTTTTTTAGGTTGTTCCCTTCCAATCACATACTCCCACTTCCATGTCCTGAACATTGTACCATAGCTATTTGGAAAATAGGAATGCAAAGGGGTTTAGAAAATGAATTCTGAGTTGTCATTGCAGAGTAAGCATCTACCAAGACCTTGCCATACTTTCTTTCCAGGTTGTGACAGGGCATGATTTTATTCTATGGATCAAAAACCACATTTATATGTTGGTTTTATGATGTCCTTTGTGTCTTGCATAGCATCCTCCATCACATTTTTCATATCTGAATCTCGTCTTGTAGAAATGGTTCTTTGTAATCTGAATGTCCAGTTCGCTGGTCTGTATCAGACTAGATTTCATGTTGTAAGATAATTGAAACATCTTAGAATATATTCTTCGTGTTGTAAGATAATTTAAACCTTAAGAATTTGTGTTGTGTGTTGGTCTCGTTCATGTGGTAAAAATCCATAATGCCTAGTTCTTTTGATTTTTGTTTATCCGACAAACCATCTATATTGGTTTTCTTAGTGGAGGGCATCAAGAAGTTATTTCAGATCTGTTTTGGTGTTGATTTGTGAAGAGTGGGGATGAAAATAAATGGTGAATAAGATTGTAAAACTATATGTGATGTCTACCGAAAAACTTATAGGTTTCATGCATAAAATAAGTTCAAAAAATGATATTCCTTAAATACTCGGTCTTTGTGCTGAGCAAATTTATAGTGTTATTTCATTTGTGTTGTCTCTTCTGTATGGTTCATTGTTCAATATAACTTTGTTTGTTTGTCATATTCTACAGCGACGACGAGGCATTGAATTTTACATGAGGAAGGTTGAAGGATACATAGAGGGATTGGTATGCAGTTCCGGACTTATAGTTTTCAATTTTTTTTTTTTTTTCCTATTTACATATTATCTAAATATAACTAAGAAACAACTTGAAAATCACAAACTTAAAATATGAAGAAAGTAATAGATTTTGAGTGCTATGAAATAGATACAGACTCCATTGTACATGACAATATCGACCATGTATTGCATAGCAATGGGATTTTTAGATTGGATGCATTCTCGTATACTGTGGGAGATTGCCTCTTCGATGCATTTCAAGTTCTATTTCATTTCTATTATTCCTCGACCAACCTACGCAATGGATTGATAGATCATTTCTTGGCCTATTTAGACAGTGGCAATGTTGAGGCATTGGAGTCATATCAATATGAATTGGCATCTGATTTTCTTTGCCAGTTGCATGGAATACATGATGTCACTACGTATTTTTCAAAGATGTGGTTCTCTGCATCTGCAACTCTGCCTGCACATGAGAGGGGACTTTGGGGAGATACATTTTCTATATGGTGGTTGTACAAGTGACTAGATATATCAATTGGAATATGGTCATTAACAAGAAAAACAAGATATCTACTATTCAACATAATTGCATCTAGGGATCCATATTGCATCATTTTCCATGATGCCAATCTTGTCAGTGGTCATTATGAACCACTACTCTATAGAAAATTATCCATATGTAATCTTGGAGGACCTCATATTTACTTGTCCCTCATTTTCAAAGACCTTCAATCGCATGGGAAACAAATTATGCATCATATACACTCCCATGGATTTCACATAGCGACAACTATTGCATCTAGTTGTGGAGATAGTTTGTTCAATGCAATTTTCTATTTGGTGGAAACAAAGTTCGATGTGCACTCGTTGCACCTTTACATTGTGCAATCCTTTTGAAATGAAATTATAGGTGGCAGTCAACAGGTTTTTAACTTCTTGTATCAACACCTTTTACCATATCTCCTAGAAAGTATGTCGATAATTGGAAGTTGGAAACAATACCTTGTAAACATGGCAATGCCACATGAGAAAGAAAATGTAGAGGGCAGCATATCCTATTTACAATGGCTATCTATCATATTCAGAGTAAATATCCAGGTCTGGTCGACCCTATTGGATGGTATTGTCCATTCCTATTGTATTTATTCAAAATATGATCGAACAATTGACAACATGTCATTGAAAACATATATGCCACACATTAATTATCAACCTTTGATAAGAAATACTACCAGTTCAGGATCCACTGTCCATGCCACCCAAACCACATCGAATATGCATAAGTGTCACATGATATCTAATCAGAATGAAACTCATCCCAGTTGTGATAAGGTCATACAGAGCTTAAACAAAAAATGTATACTAACTTATCACAACTTGAAAAAGGTCATACATGAGAGAAAACAATACATTGCTATGCTTTCTTCTAGACAAAAAATAACATATCACAACCTAAAACAAATTTTTCGTTCACAACACAATCACATTTTCGCACTTTCTGTTGAACACAAACATCAAATTTCGAATGACAAAGAACATCACTGTTTTCACCATCCAGATGGTGAGGATGCAATTTTCAATACAAATGTCGATTCCACCTTCAACATGGCTTGTCAACAAGTGAAACTAGTTTCCAATGGAAACAATAAGTTAACCTACCACATGTTTAAAAAATGGATGCTTGAGAGAAAAAGGTGCAACCACATATCCCACAATGGTCATGGTAATGACCGAGAGGAAAAAATCACATATCGTGGCCTAGAGCCAACACTATGCACTCCTAGCAATGAAAACCAACAAACACTTACTACGCATGCTTTTCTAGGGAAGAGAGCTGCAAAATAGATCTATATGAAACAAATTAAATACACTCCTTCCATTGGATGTGCAGTTTGCAATCAATTGAATTTCATAAAAAACACTAATTATTTCACCCCTGACTTGCAAACAAAATACCTCATCTTGACACTAAATGATAGAACATTTTCTAGTGGAAATATTTATCTTCCATGCAAACGATCACTTGAAAATGGAAAACCACCACACTTTGCAATGCCTCACTAAATAAGATGTAATACACCACTACCAGATGTAAGTACACTTATAGAACTTGAAGAGAGACTTGTGTCTCTGCGAATTGCATTTGCACAAATCAGACCCTACGGATATAAACGACTCCAAATGGGCTTAACAGGATCAATTATTAATGTTCATGTCCAACTAGATGTTGTACAAAAATCCTTGCCACAATTCATTAGCGATACAATGAAAATTTTTGTAGCTCTCAAAAGACGTTTACAATACAAGAATGCATACCAGACAGGTAAAGTGCATGTGCATGCTGTCATGAAATCATTAAAAGAATTATGTTCCAGGGCCCTGTACAAAGCACAAAACATCTGTATAAATGATAACTGGAACAATGTTTTTAAAGAAGGAGAAGGTAGCTCTGCACAGACTTTCAAAACTGCTAGTGAATTTGATACAAGCGATGAATCAGAGAATGAAAGACCTATTGAAACATTGATACATGCATTCATTGACTCACAACGCATTCATGACTTGTAAGACAAGATTGTCAAAATTGCACCTGCTGAAGGGAAACATCCACTTGGAATATTCAAGGAAAACATTGCTAAGGAAATGAACTTCCCAACACTTTTCTATGGAGATCCATGTCCCAGTGACATCAAGAAATGATTCAGCTACCAAACAATAGTTTGACAGGAGCTGCTACATTCAAGCGGTGACTTCTCCTGTCACATAACAAATTTGTTTTTCAAAAAAATTCACATAATAATTGAGCAAGTTCTCTCTTTCATGTGGGTGCGAATAAGAAAAGGCCAGCTACAAGGAAGATATTTATTGGCCAAAGATTTCAAGTACAAAGAAAACCTAGAAAAAATACTAAAATTTGATATTGGATACATAGATTTCAAAAATATTCGTATCTCTCTTGACTATTTGCAACAAAACAAGAAAACAATTTTTGCAATGATCTGACAGTTGGGACTGCCAACATTTTTCATCACATTTATAAGTGCAGATCATAGTTGGGATCCGTTGGTGGATATGGTGTTTGCATTGTATAGGAACAAGAAAAGGAAAAAATAAAATGATACATTGGAAAATGATGGCATTGACTACCTCATAAGAAAAGACCCAGTGACATGTGCTCGCTACTATAGGCATAGAATAAATGCTTTGAGACAATTGATATGTCATGATGAAACATTCTTTGGAAAAATATTTGACTACTATTTTGTGACTGAATTCCAGAATAGAGGGAGTGAGCATGACCACGCACTGTTGTGGATAAAGGGTGCACTGGTCTATGGAAAGGACATAAACCCATAGATTGAGTAGTTTGTAGAAAAATACATAACATGCAACACAGATCATTTTGACACAGCCGCACCCTCACTGGCACGTCCTCTTCCTCAAGACCTTCTTTCCTCTTGGCACGAAGAACGTCAACGCTCTTCTATACCCCTACCGGGAAATATCTACCCACAGATTCCTTCGCGCGACTTCCCTTTGTTCACTTATCGGGAAATCGGAACTCGCAGATTCGAGAGTTCATGGTCTATCTCTGGGCTCTCAAATACCCGAGACCCGATGCGCCAGTCAATGCTGACTTCCTCCCTCCGCTATCGGGACTTCGCTCTATCGCGTCTTCGCAACTCGCGACACCAAACACTTGAGTTTCCAACCTCCGATATGCGATGCGCTGAAGTACCGAAGCTTGCGATCCCGCTCCCTCGCGACTTCACTACTCGTGAGGTCAATTAGCTCTTATATCAGCTCCCGATGCCTGAGATGCCGAAACGCCGATATCTCACGTCACCTGCCACATCACCCTGCTATGGCCCACACTATTTATGCAATCCGTCGGGACTTCGCTTCTCGCACTATCGCGATTCCCGTGGCCAAACCTTCCGCTCCTTTATCGCGAAACCCCGATGGGCGATCTCACAATGGATCCAAGGGCCCCAACTGTCTTGGATCAACGCTCTATCTGTCCCGAGATTGAACCTTCTTCGCGCTTGCACTGCAACCTTCCTGGCACCTCTGTGAGATCTGACGGCTCACGGAAATTCATGGATTCTCCACGGAGAATGCCAACCGTCTATCCTTTCCGACGAACTCTGTGAAGTGACTGAGTGTTTCTCCACGAAACTTGTCACCCTGCGCACAAGCCCGTGACGATTCTTGCAACCTTTCAAGGTGCAAATTTTCTTCACTATCCTTCAACGAATCTGAAGACCTATCCCTCCTGAGCTTCCCGCGATTTTAAGTCTTCTCAGGAAACCTTTTTGCGCGCACTCCTTGCGTAAAATATCCAACAACATCTAAGTGTTGAAGCCTTCGATCCTGCGCACTCCTGCAGCAGAAATCTTCCAGTCCCCTTTTTCTCAGAATCGCAACTCTGAACTTAGCTTGGCCTGCACACTCCTTGCACGACACTGTGCCCCTGCACTTCTGGGATGAACGAGAACAAAGGCTAACTCTAATTGAACCCTTCTGTCAATGCACTCCTTGCGGACAATTCAACTGCACTCCTTGCATGGATCTCTTGGCTCAATTAGAGAAACAATTGAAACTCATTCACATTCCCTCTCAGACTTCTATTCAACCATGAAATCACATACACAGCATATAAAAACAAATGTATGACAGAAAGAAAACATTCATGAGCATAACATCATAAATACACAGAGAATAACACAAACCATGAAATTGAATCAAAGCTCTTTCTATTAATTCAATGTCTGTACATGGGTGTTCTTCATATAGTTCTCTGCATGCTCTTCTCTCCTGAATACTCTAGCTAATGTTACAATGTACAATGAGGGTGTATATATCCCGTTTCCCTCTTGCACTCTAAATCTATCCAATCTAGAATTAAATATTCTATCTACTTTACATTAAGTCTATTAAATGACTCATCTACCCAAGGACGAGAGCTATCCTCTCAAGGTCCATTACAATACACAAGTGCGCCTCCTCTTAAATGACTCATTTAAGATTTTCGCAACATTTCCAAAGGGGTTTTCAAAATTTGTGTTGGCTTGTCCAGCTGTCCTCCGCTTTCGCACTGGCTTTCTCTTGATGTGGGCGATGCTCCTGCATCATACTCCCTCGCTTGAAAAATTTCATGGGCTCTTGTCCATGAGCTCCTGCACGGTCTGTCCATGCTTCTGTATTACTGCTTCGCTCTCCCAGCTGGCATCTTCCACTGGACGATTCTTCCACTTGACCAGATACTCTAAGTACTCTTTTCTTCTGGTCTTCTTACCCACTCTCTTGTCCAGTATGCATTCCATCTGCGGCTTCTCTGCAACTGGTAATTGTTTCACCAACTGGATTACTGGTTCCTTGGCTCTAGTCTCTGCTTCTCCAACTCTGTATGGGTATAAGTATGCGATATTAAATATCGAAGATATTCCGATGCCATCCAACAACTCAATCTCATACGCATTTTCTCCGAATTTTCTCAAGACCTTACAGGGTCCGATTTTCTTCATCTTCAACTTATTGTATGTTCCCCTCGAGAATTGTTCTTTCCTCAAGTGTGCCAGAACTAGATCGCCAACTTCAAACTGAAGTTGTCTTCGATGCTGATCTGCTCTGCGCTTGTACTCCTGGTTTGATTCCAGCAGTCATTCCTTCACCTGACTGTGAAGTTCTTTCATTACCTCAGCAAACTCTCCTGCACTAGCGCTGCTAGTAGCAGTTTGTTCTGAATCTCACAGTTCAAATACTCCTCTCGGTTGTGTGCCATACATAATATGAAATGGACTCTTGCCTGTACTCCGATTCAGTGAATCATTGTATGCGAACTCTGCCTGTGGCAATATGTGGTCCCAACTGATATGGTGTTCCATCACCAAGCTTCTCAACAAGTCTCCTAGACTTCTGTTGACCACTTCCATCTGTCCATCCGTCTGAGGATGATAAGCAGAACTAAAAGCCAAGTTAGTTCCTAGCTTCTTCCACAGTGTTCTCCAAAAATTACCTATGAATTTTGTGTCCCTGTCCGAAACTATGCTTTTCGGAAATCCATGAAGTCTAACGATCTCTTTGAAAAACAGTTTTGTGATGTGCGTCACATCGCTGGTTTTCTGGCATGGTATGAAATGTGCCATTTTTGAAAACTTGTCCACTACTACAAAGACGGAATCAACACCTCTTTGCGTCCTCGACAATCCCAATACAAAATCCATTCTTATCGCTTCCCATGGCCTCTCTGGTATGGGCAATGGCTGATATAGTCTCGCATTCTGTTTTCTCCCCTTCGAATGCTGGCAAAATCGACATCTGTCAACGAACTTCTTGACATCTGCTCGCATCCCTGGAAATATGACTCATTCAGCTTCGCAAATGTTTTGTCATGGCCAAAATGTCCTACCAATCCACCACTGTGTTTCTCTTTCAGCAAGTTCTCCCTCATGGAGCATTTTGGAATACACAGCTGATTGCCTCTAAACAACAATCCTTCCTGGATCATGTAATCTATCCAAGGACTTCTGTCTCTGAGAACTAGATTCTCAGTTGCTTCATATGCCTCTGCAAAATCTACATCCTCTGCGTACATGTCCCTGAGATTTTCAAAACCCAAAGTTTTGACTTGGAACTCCTGCATCAACAAACATTTCCTGCTCAAAGCATCAACCACTTTGTTAGCAGTACCCGAAATGTGTTTAATCACAAATGTGAAATTCTGCATATATTCAACCCATTTCGCATGTTTCTGATTCAACTTCTCCTGTTGAGTCACGAACTGTAATGCATGATTATCACTATACAATACAAATTCTTTCGGGATCAAGTAATTCCTCCACTTCTTCAATGCCTGTATGATAGCGTAGAACTCCTTATCATACGTGGAGTATTTCAGTTTCGCTTCATCCAGCTTCTCACTGAAATATGCAACCGGTCTGTCTTCCTGACTCAGGACCGCTCCTATGGCATACCCACTGGCGTCACATTTCACCTGAAATGTTTTCTGAAAATCTGACAACACCAACACTGGTCATTCCGTGATCTTTCACTTCAATAGATTGAAGCTCTTTTCAGCCTCAGCTGTCCAGTGAAAAGACTTATGCCACTTCTTCACTGTATCCATCATCGTTGCACTAATTCCACTGAAATTCCTGATGAACTTCCGGTAGAAACTAGCCAAACCATGGAAACTTCTCACCTCGAACACATTTCTTGGTGATGGCCAATTCTTAATCACCTCCACTTTATCCGGGTCCATCCTCAACTCATTTGTCGAAATAACAAAACCCAAATAAATGAGCTCTGTCTTCATAAATGAGGACTTCTTCATATTAATTAACAGCTTCTCCTGTTGTAGCTTCCTCATCACAATGGCCAAATGCTTTAGATGTTCATCCTCTGATTTACTGTAAATCAGTATATCGTCCAGATAAACAATGACGAACTTCCCGATGAACTCCCTCAGGAATTCGTTCATCAGCCTCATAAAGGTACTTGGTGCATTCGTCAAGCCAAACGACATGACTATCCATTCATACAATCCTTCATTGGTTTTGAAGGTTGTCTTCCATTCATCACCTTCTCTCATGCGAATCTGGTGGTATCCTCTCTTCAGATCTATCTTTGAAAAATATTTTGCCCCACTCAGGAAATCCATGAGATCATCCATCCTCGACAATGGAAACCTGTATCTAATGGTTATCTTGTTTATCGCCCTTCAGTCAGTACACATTCTCCAGCCTCCGTCTTTCTTGGGACTGAGTACTGTTGGAACAACACACAGACTCAAGCAACGAAACTTTATATGGACTGGGATGATCAGTCATCTCCAACTCCATTTTCTCTACCATCTCTGTGGATACGAGATTATCCGTGCTACCACTATCAACAATAACCTTGCATACCCTATCCTTGGTCTTGCAAGCTGTTCTAAACAGTCTGGTCCTATGAACCGAGCTTTCCACTTCCTTCTCAGGTGTCAAAAGGACTTTTCGCATCATAAGCGACCTTCCGCCTTTTGCGTCTTCGCTCTCAACATCTCGCCTCTGCGCTTCAGTGATGTGATCTTCTCCAGTGTCTTTCTTTTTCTCTGGACACTCATAAGACTTGTGCCCATTTTTCCCGCATGTGAAGCATGTGATAACTCCACCTCGACCTCTTCCTCTGCCTCTAGTACGAGGAAAAGTATTTGCGTCAGCATATCCTCCACTCTGCTCATTATGCTGCCCTCTCTGTTCAACATATGGCGCTCTTTGCGAGTTTCCACCTCTCTCAACTTTACCCTGAGGTTTCTTCCATTCCTCCTTGGGTTTCTGAAATTTTTCTTGGGCAACTGCCTTGCCTCTGGGCTGACTTCTGCCTCGGCCCCTCTGTCCTTGCTTTCGGCTCAGCTTCTCCTCATCTTTCAGAGCCAATTGATAAGCATCTTCCACCGTTCGGATGGTTAGCATGCTTAGTTCATCCTGAATGTCATATCTCAGACCATTCAGATACCTGGCAACCTTCTCATCATCGCTCTCTCGATGACCTGCTCTGATGTTCAGTTGATAGAATTCCTCAGTATATTCCTTAACTGTCATCAGCTTCTGCCTCAGGTTCTGCATTCGCCTGAACAGTGTGATTTGATAATCCCTTGGGATGAACTTCGCTTTCATCTTCGCGATCATTCGATCCCAACTCTTGATCTTCTGCTTACCCTTGCAGCGTCTGTCAGCTTGTAGCTCGTCCCACCACAATGCTGCATGTCGTTTCAAGTGTGTGACAGCATGTCTGACCTTCTTATATTCTTCCACATCTTTGTAATCGAAGTATGTGTCTAGAGCTCTAATCCAATCTAGCAGCTCTTCGACATCTAGATTTCCTTCATAGACTGGAATGTCCATTTTCGCCTTCGTACCCATACTGGCAATGGCTTTGATCAACCGCTCGGTTGATGCATCTTCTGCTGTGACCTCTTCTTCATTTCCAACTTCCTCTTCAACTTCGGAATCACTAAGATCCCTTGCATCAACTTCGCGTCTCTGAGCTGTCTCCATGTCTTCGAGTCTTGCTCGAATATCTCTCATCTGTCTCTCCATTTCTGGATTTCCTACCGGCCTGCCTCCTCTCCTCACCTCCCTATCTTCTGGGTCAGGTGATTGCCTTTCTCTTCTTGGCGGCATGACGAAATCTCTTTCTCTGCTACAGAAAGCAAAGATATTCCCGCTCTGATACCACTCTGACGCAGCCGCACCCTCACTGGCACGTCCACTTCCTTAGGACCTTCTTTCCTCTTGGCCCGAAGAATGTCAACGCTCTTCTATTCCCCTACCGGGAAATATCTACCCACAGATTCCTTCACGCGACTTCCCTTTGTTCACTTGTCGAGAAATCAGAACTCGCAGCTTCATGAGTTCACGGTCTATCTCTGGGCTCTCGAATACCCAAGACCCGATGCGCCAGTCAATGCTGACTTCCTCCCTCCGCTATCGGGACTTCACTCTGTCGCATCTTCACAACTCGCGACACCAAACACTTGAGTTTCCAACCTCCGATACGCAATGTGCCGAAGTGCCGAAGCTCGCGATCTCTCTCCCTCGCGACTTCACTACTCGTGAGGTCAATTAGCTCTTATATCAGCTCCTGATGCCCGAGATGCCGAAACGTCGATATTTCGCGTCACCTGCCATGTCACCCTGCTGTGGCCCACACTATTTATGCAATCCGTCAGGACTTTTCTTCTCGCACTATCGCGATTCTCGTGGCCAAACCTTCCGCTCCTTTATCGTGAAACCCCGATGGGCGATCTCATGATGGATCCAAGGGCCCCAACTGTCTTGGATCAACGCTCTATCTGTCCCGAGCTTGAACCTTCTTCGCGCTTGCACTGCAACCTTCCTGGCACCTCTGTGAGATCTGACGCCTCACGGAAATTCGTGGATTCTCCACGGAGAATGCCAACCGTCTATCCTTTCTGACGAACTCTATGAAGTGATTGAGTGTTTATCCATGAAACTTGTCACCCTGCGCACAAGCCCGTGACGATTCTTGCAACCTTTCAAGGCGCAACTTTTCTTCACTATCCTCCAACGAATCTGAAGACCTATCCCTCCTGAGCTTCCCGTGATTTTAAGTCTTCTCAGGAAACCTTTTTGCGCGCACTCCTTGCGGCAAATCTCCAACAACGTCTAAGTGTTGAAGCCTTTGATCCTGCGCACTCCTGCAACAGAAATCTTTCAGTCCCCTTTTTCTCAGAATCACAACTCTGAACTTAGCTTGGCCTGCGCACTCCTTGCACGGCACTGTGCCCCTGCACTTCTGGGATGAATGAGAACAAAAGCTAACTCTAATTGAACCCTTCTGTCAACGCACTCGTTGTGGACAATTCAACTTCACTCCTTGCAGGAATCTCTTGGCTCAATTAGAGAAACAATTGAAACTCATTCACATTCCCTCTCAGACTTCTATTCAACCATGAAATCACATACACAACATATAAAAGAAAATGTATGACAGAAAGAAAACATTCATGAGCATAACATCATAAATACATAGAGAATAACACAAACCATGAAATTGAATCAAAGCTCTTTCTATTAGTTCAATGTCTATACATGGGTGTTCTTCATACAGTTCTCTGCATGCTCTTCTCTCCTGAATACTCTAGCTAATGTTACAATGTACAATGAGGGTGTCTATATCCCGTTTCCCTCTTGCGCTCTAAAGCTATCTAATCTAGAATTAAATATTCTATCTACTTTACATTAAGTCTATTAAATGCTACATCTACCCAAGGATGAGAGCTATCCGCTGAAGGTCCATTACAATACACAAGTGCGCCTCCTCTTAAATGACTCATTTAAGATTTGCGCAACATTTCCAAAGGGGTTTTCAAAATTTGTGCTGGCTTGTCCAGCTGTCCTCCGCTTTCGCGTTGGCTTTCTCTTGACGTGGGCGATGCTCCTGCATCACATTTGGATCCAGAACTTGCCAAATTTCATAGACATTATAATATAAGAAGCTGTAAAAAAAACAAATATTCACATTGCAAATACAACTTCCCTGTGCTGCCAATGAGAACAACAAGAATCATAGAGCCAATTAGTTTATAGGACAATGTTCTTATTGATAAATCTAGATATTTGTTCGCATTTATAGAAGAACGAGACTTTAATGACTTAATGAGCTTTGAAGACTTGTTGGTAGAGCTAAATCTAACAAAATATGAGTACATCCAAGCCATACAATCTACACTTAAACAACCAACAATTTTCCTTAAACAAAAAATTTCCCATATTTGAAATAATAGTTTCTCCAAGGACATGCTAGTTGTGTGGAATGAAAATAGAGATGCTGTTGATTAAGGTTGGTTGTCATTGATGTCAACCCTTGAAGAAAGACCCGTAGCACAAAGGTTTGGGTAATGGACCCAATAGTGTTTGATGTAAATATGACTCATTATTGTTTTTTCATGGTTGATACGAAGTAAATATGGATGAACTCCAAAGTGGTCCCCTTATGGTGAAAGCCCTCAC
>ML785581.1:906823-920330 GCA_009831015.1 Picea engelmannii
GTATATACTTGGTACATGGTTGGATGCACTTGTTTATGGTACAGGTTGATTACAGGTTGGTGCATGGTTGATGCACTTGTTTATGGTACAGGTTGATTACAGGTTGGTGCATGGTTGATGCAATTGTTTATGGTACAGGTTGAGGTACAGGTTGATGCATGGTTCAGATTTATTGGTACATGTTTACATCGATATATATCAGAGTGATAGTGTGATAGTGGTTCCATCATTCTACTTCTACTTCAGGGTGTCAGAATGGGGCAAGGATAGGTGGTTGTAGCCACCTTTCGGTTGTAGCCGGAGAACATTGGGGGTTGTAGCCTCCTTCTGGTTGTAGCCAGAGATTTGGGGAGTTGGAGCTTCCCTTAGGTTGTAGCCTGAGAAACCAGGGGGTTGGAGGCTCCTTCCAGTTGCAGCTAGAAAACAAAGGAAGTTGGTGCTTCCAATGAATGTAATTCTTCAAGACATATAAGAAAAAACATTCCATGGTTTTCTCCCGATTTGGGTGTCCACGTAAAACACTGGTTTACTGTGTATGTGTGTGATTGTTTATTTATTACTGCTCATTATTGGATAATAATTCTACATTGATATAACATTTGAAGAAAAATGATTATAATCGTTCTATTACTGATTCACCCCCTGTCTCAGTAATCCAACAGATGCACAATATGTCCTCAATGGATATGTTGTAGCATCATACTGTACCTCTTACATGACAAAGGTCGATAAATCTATGACAAGTGCATTAAGAAGAATACAAAAAGAACATGAAAGAAGTCATATTGATGCTATGCAAATGATATGTATGCTTGGAAACACATTACTTAATCTTTAACAAATGTTTTCTCAACAAGCAGTCCACATTGCACTTTCTGTACCCCTCAACTGTAGTTCAAGGAAATGTTTCTTCATAAACACATTTCCACTTGAGAAACACACATTTGTGCTTAAACCACCGTCTTTGCTAGAATAAGAGCCTGATAATTTAGAGGACGCACTATGTCACTCTATTATTGATTATTACCTCCAACGTCCATCTACTATTAAGCATATCTTCTTAGCAGAGTTTGTATCTCATTACAAAAAAATGGTGCACCCATATCAAAAAAAAAAAACCCTCTGTAATATGCTTTTTCAAATACAACAAACATACAGATTATGAAAACTATTGTTGTACATTCCATTTGATCAAAATGAAAACACATTAAAACATAATTCCCTACATGGGAAGATGCGTATATTTCTTATGAGACTACAATACAAACCAATGAATCTAGATTTACATACAATGTTAATCCAACATGGGGTGATTTAGAAAGTGCAGTTCATGAACTAGAAAACCCTGACAATGTTGATGAGACATTGAAAAACCGTAAAACAACTAGAATTGTATGTGATTCCTATGACTTGCAAGCATATTTGCCTTGTCCTCGAGCAACTGAATTTGAAAAACGTATCAATCTTGGATTTCAAGTCACAAAACATCCTTTCTTTATTGAAAATAATGAATACTACAGATTATGACGACTGTTGAATCAAGAACAACAAACAATTCTAAAGGACATTGCAATTAAAAAACGCTTAAAAATTTACACTCATGTGCACTTGTTCCTTGTAGGCGGGGCAAGAACATGTAAGAAATTCACAGTGAAAGAACTATTCCAAATTCTTATACGAATCTATGATTCAAACAATTCGTCCGATCCTATGAAACCAAAGGGGATAATAGTTGCATACATAGGAAAAGTTGCATATAATGCAGGTGGAACAAGAGTCCACTCTATATATTTTATGCCTTTTAACAAGTCATACTTTCTTCCACTCAATAAGGAAATGTTAGATACCTTTTCTAATATTTATGACAAACTACAACTTGTATTCATAGATGATGCATCTTTGATTGGAATTCACTTCTTGTATTCCATTGACAACCGAAGGAGAAACATAAAACATGTGCACACCAAATACTTTGGCAACATTGACATGATATTATGTGAGGATCTTTACCAGATGCAACCCATCCAATATTATTTTATATTTGAACAACCTATGGTCAATATGCAAACAATGACACATGGATTCTAGAAAGACAATATAAAATGTTTTGAATTGCATACTACAATGTGACAGACAGATGAAACATTTATTGCAATTATGAATAGAATGCGGACAAACGACCAAACATATGATGACTTAACATATATCAATTCAATGTGCATGCGACCTGCAGCAACAAACCCAATCTTCCCTTACATGTTCTACATGAATAGGGATGTTGTAATGCATAACAAGTACATGCTATCACTCATGCCTAGCGATGATATCATCATCAATTCAATTGATCTCGAAGAAGACAACCATGGAAATGTACCATGTCATGAACATACAACCACTTTTCCTTTCCAAGTTGTCCTGAAATTAGACATGATAGTTGAAATATATGTCTGCAACTATGATTCACAGGATGGCTTGGTAAATGGTGCATATGGAATACTCAAAGCTTATACCGAAACAAAAAAAGTTGATGTCCTTTGGATTAAGTTCCATGAGCCACATATTGGCCACCAACAAGAAAACAAGTTGGCTTATCTATATAATTCAAACATTGTGTGCGATTGGACACCTATATTACGAATATCAAAACCAGTATCGACATCGGCAAAAACATGTCAATTGAATATTCGAAAACAATTTCCAATTAAACTTGCATGTGAACATACAATTCATAGATCGTAAGGGATAACACTTGATAGTGTTGCATTTGACCCTGTTGGAATTCAAATACATGGACTTGTATACACAACACTGTCTTGTGTTAGAAGTATAGACTCCTTGTATTTACTAAGCGCTCTAACAAAATATAACTTCAAACTCAAACATAAAGTTGATATTGAGATGCAACGCCTTAGGACTAGCGCAAAATGGAATCTACAATATGATTACCAATCCATACAAACAAAGGCATATGTATCAATTATCTCACTTAACACACACAACCTACATGCACATATGGATGATATACTCAATGAGTATGACACAATGCAATAAGATATTTTGTTCTTATTGGAAACATACATGACATTATGCATGCAAAACAATCAATTTCCAATTCACAATTGCGTATCAAGTTACATTACACATGGGGTGATGATATTAGTGAAAAAACTTGTAACAATTTTGGAGCATATGCATTTCAAATAAAATAATGTTGAGATGGTGCTCGCAAAAGTAATTTTCCATGAATCAGAAATTGCAATACTGAATCTATATGCTGCTCCACATGCAACATTCTCCAACATACTAAATTTTCTTTCAAATGCATTAGAGCATTTGCATCTGAACGAAACCATTGTCATTGTAGGAGACTTCAATATTGACATGCTACAAAATAATTCCAGAACACAAGAATTGGAAAATTGCATGTGCATATACAGTCTCCTCTTTCTTTTGGATAAGATAAACCATGTACAAAATGCACTTATTGACCATGTATGGTCAAATGTGCCCATTTTCCAATACAACCTCTTTATCTTTGACACATACTAGTCTGATCACGATACAATTAGTATTGTACTTGAATTATGAAATATACATCAAATATATTGCAAAATCATATTTCTATTTCTCAAAGCATATATGTCTAGATTTTTGCACAAAACCAAGTTATCCAACTTCTTAGTTTTTCCTGGTTTGTAATTGATTTTGGACACAACTTTTTTTTATATATACACAGACATGGATCAAGAAAAAAAAACGATACATGCTTCTAACACTATCTGTTACTCAATTCCTTTTATTCTAATTTATTTACTCTATGTACATATTCGTTGTTTTTTCCTTACATATCAACTTACGTTCATGTTCATTGTGTTTTGTACTTTCTTTCATTGAAACAAATAGGGAAACTAGACAAGGCAAAGAACTCTTAACCAGAAATGTAGAAGAAGACATACTTCTACCCGTATTCCATATGCAATTGTTTTTAATTTACTCATTCTATATTTATTTTACTGGTTTGCAGCTCTTTTGTTTTTTTTCCTTAGATATTGCATATCTTCCTATATATTAACTCATCTTGATGCCAATTGTATTTTCTATGCCGCTACCTTGAAATAAATAAAATTGTATTCCATATTCTTTTCATGTGTTTTTACGTAGCAACTTTCCTTCATGTCCATTACATTCTCTATAATGTTTCATTGAAAAAAGAATGGAGTAATTGAACACAAGGATGAAGCCTTATGTGTCACAATTGAGAAAGTTGGAGTACAATCTTCCAAAAGGTATGCCAACAGCGGTGCCAAAGAAAATACAATGCATATGCCTAATGCACATCCATATTAATTATGAACAATATACACATGTTCATAACCACTGTTTCACAAGTGACATGGGCATGAGCATTGAATCATCGCAAACATCAACACAACGACAAGGCCACAGGTAAGGATTCATAGATTTTCTCTTGCTATGTTTGGGAAACAAATATCCTCTGTTATTTATTATACTATGCCATGGTAAATATGTTTATGTCATTTACATCATATATTTTTGAGTTCACAGTAACTATCAACAAGTAGAAGTGAAACCTCATCATAATGCAAGGTCCAGAGACTAAGAGGTATGGTTACAAAAATATAATATGCATACTTTATCCAATTTGTACATATATTGAAGCTCTTCATATTTTAGAATATGCTTGCATATAAGAATTCCAAGTCATAGGGTCTGTTGAGCTCCAACTATATTTCATGGATGAGAATTTTTTTCCCATAGTTGATGTGTTTCTATTGCTTGATAATTATCATACTGAGTGTTGTTGTGTGAGGCATAACGTTTTTTGATCCCTTTCTTTTTTCTCTTCTATACTTACTCGTTTTTCCCTTTTCTTCTTCCCCTCTATTATCCATTTTTGGTTCTATACTTAGTCACATTTCTATGCTTGTGGGTTCCCGGGGTGGTGGACTGAGAAATCATATATCCATCTATATCTTCACGCCACGAGTCTGACCGACCATCGTTTATTTCCATACTTAGCCAATTTTATGGCTGCGGGTTCCGAGGTAGGCACTATCGAACTCTCATGCCCCGTGTTAGGGATATACATATTGCACCCGAAACTTTGGTGATCTAAAATTTGACCCCAGACTCCTCGAACTCGCAAGCCTTAATATACCTATGATGACTCTGTCTGATCACCCCACCTTTCTATACTTTGTCGATTCTTCAAAGTTTCGCGGGTTCACGAACTCTCGAGTTCACAAAAGTTTCAAAGAATTTTTCGCTCCCCTCCATCCCCGCCACCTTCACCCCTTTCCCAATGCACATAATTATGATTTTACTAGTGACATATCACCACACAAGGTTCGGAAATATTGGCATTAATAAGAGAAAGCTCGAGGACATCTCCCATTAAAACGCATTAATGGGAGAATATTATGGAATCTGATGAATTTTTTTTTTCCGATCTTGAATTGACAAAAAATTGTTGGTTGTTTTAGTTTCTTTAAGGCATCATCATAGTAAGAATGAAATATTGTGTTAGCCCATTGTCATCTACAAAGGTTTTGACGTGATGTCCCTCTTTAATATTGTACATATATTACATCTTTACATATTTGAGAATATGCTTGCATATAAAAATGTTAACTCATATATACAACATCTCTTTGAACTTGAACCGAGGTTTGTTGAACTCCAGCTATATTTCATGGCTGAGAATGTTTTTCCCATAGTTGATTTGTTTCTATCGCTTGATAATTATCAGACTAAGTGTTGTTGTGTGAGGCATAAAGTTATTTTCTCCCTTTTTTTTCCTCTTCTATAATTACCCGTTTTTTCTTTTTCTTCTTCCCCTCTATTATCCTTTTTTGGTTCTATACTTAGTCTCATTTCTATGCTCACGGGTTCAAGGGGTGGTGGACTAAGAAATTCTATATCCATCTATATATTCATATCACGAGTCCAACCGACCATCGTTCATTTCCATACTTAGCCAATTTTATGGTCGCGGGTTCCCGGGTAGGCGCTATCAAACTCTCATGCCCCGTGCTCGAGGTATACATATTGCACCCAAAACTTCGGTGATCTACAATTCGACCTCAGACTCCTCGAACTCGCAATCCTCACTCTACCTATGATGATTTCTTCTGACCGCCCCACCTTTCCATACTTCATCGATTCTTCAAAATTTTGCGGGTTCACAGACTCCCAAGTTCACAAAAGTTTCATAGCATTTTTCGCTCCCCTCCATCCACGCCACCTTAGCCCCTTCCCAATGCACATTAATTATGATTTTACTAGTGACATCTCACCACATAGGTTTGAAAAGATTGGCATTAATAAGCGGAAATCTCGAGGACATCTCCCATTAAAATGCATTAATGGGAAAATATTATGGAATCTGATGAATTGTTTTGTGTCGATCTTGAATTGGCAAAAAATTGTTAGTTGTTTTAGTTTCTTTAAGGAATCATCACAATAAGAATGCAATATTGTGTTAGCCCACTATCATATACAAAGGTGTTGACGTGATGCCCCTCTTTAATGTTGTGCATATATTATAGCTTGCCATATTTGAGAATATGCTTGCATGTGAAAATGTTAACTCATATATTTTATCTATTGCATATGCATTTGAGAGAAATTTGTGAGCCGAAATCACCCTTCAAATTGGAACATGGTTTACATTTGGGCCACAAAAAATACTAATAACATAAAATAATATGAATAGTATTGAAGTAAATATACACAAATTCTCTTTAAACTTGAACCTGAGTTTGTCAAGCTCCAAGTATATTACATAGTTGAGAATGTTTTTCCCATAGTTAATGTTTATGGCCTCCAGTTCCCGGATTATCACTATCGAACTCTCATGCCCCATGCTTCATGATATACATCTTGCACCCAAAACTTATGTGATCTACAATTTGACCCCGGACTGCTCGAACTCGCAGGATTCACTCTACCTACGATGAGTCTGTCTGGTTCCATCTGACCTCCTCGCCTTTCCATACTTAGTCAATTCTTCACCTTTTGTTGTGATAGATTCACAGACTCTCATCCATCCCTGCCACCTTTGCACACTTCCCAATCCAAATTTATTACGCTTTTATTAGTGAAAACTCACCACACATGTTCGAAAATATTGGCATCAATGAGCGAAAAGCTCGAAGACATCTCCCATTAAAATGCATTAAACCAAGATTTACGAGAGATTATATTATCATCCTCCAGTGTTCATTTTAAATACTATAAGGACACAATTACTATCACATGTTGCAATACAAACAAATCTTCATCAAAGAATTAACATTTCTCATAGGCACCCTAGTCCCCTGAACTTAGCAATATTTTGATCTACCAACTCAACCTCCCTATTATCGAATTGGCATAGGTCAATTTTATGGGATCTGAATTTTTTTGTGTGTGAATCTTGAACTCAGAAAAATTGTTGTTTACTTTAGTTTTTTTTAAGGCATTATACCCTACCTTTCCATACATAGTCGATTCTTCACCTCCTGTTGTCACAGATTTGCGGATTCCTGGGCTCTGAGGTTCACAAAAGTTTTAAAGATTTTTTCGCTCCCGTTCATCCCTGCCACCTTTGCGCCCTTCCCAATGCACATTAATCATGCTTTTATTAGTGAAAACTCACTAGACAAATTGAAAAGATTTTCATTAATAGGCGAAAAGGTCAACGACATATCCCATTAAAACACATTAAACCAAGATTTACAGGAGATTATATTATCATGCTCCAATGTTCATTTCAAATACTATAAGGAGAAAATGAATGTTCTCATCACCCTATGGATGCATCTCGACAACATTTCTGTGGAGATACCTTGAATATTTTCAGGCATGAGGACCAGATTTTTCAGTGGTCAAGAGCTTATGAATACTACTCGTCCCCTTCTTCCCAGAAAAAAGCTATCTGGAAGTATGGAATTGCACGAGCAAGTTGTGTCCCCGAAGTTGTTTATTGTAAGGATTTGGTCACCTGTTGTGTCGAAAATTATATTCTGAACCAATGGATTATCCAGTTGTGGGACCATTCCCGAGTCTCCCTATCGCCTCGAGTATTTTGAAATATGTTAAGACTTTCCAACCGAACACTTACTTTCAAGGGCGAGGATTGCAGAGAGTTCTTAAAGAAGAATGATAATAGATTGGACCTCTTACCAGAGTTCTTAGAGAACGCAATGGTCGTTCCTGGGGACATGACCATATTACACATTAGTGCATTTAAAAACCCTTTACGGGAAATTGCATGGCTTTTCATAAGGATAATGGGACAAGAAAGTACAACCAACATCTGTCAGATTATTTTGTATATTTTATATTTTACAGTGAAGGAACAAGCCATCTTATATTGGGGCAAGTTGATTTCCATTGGAATCTATTCCCAGATATTGCAATACACAAGGCAAAAGAAATCATTTATGTCATCTTATTTAATTTTTGCGGTAGCGCATTGCTATCCATTCCTTGGATTATCTTTGTGTAAGAAGGTAAATTGCGAATTTGACCCAGTAACCTTCTAGTACCAGACATTATGGATACACAACACCTCCCAACATTTTTATGAAGTATTTAATGATTTTGTTTCAGTTTTTAAAGGTTTGATATTTGGAAATGATTTTCCCCGGATGTCTGGCTAGGCGAGAAAGTTCCTGGATAGGAAGGGAACACTAGAACAAATGGAGAACTATAATGTTATAAGGAATTTTGTGTCCAAATAAAATCCTTCCTTCCTTCCATGTCACATATCTGGTACAACTTTTCTTGTTGAGATAGAAAGGAAGTACACCTACTGGTTCCATTTTTTCCATGAAAAGAGAAAAAGGAATTTCATCCCTCTGCCTTGCAAAGTCTAGGATTTCATAGTCAGGAATATGGACAAGATTGACAGTTTTGCAGGCCACTTCCACAACTTCAATTTGAAATATTTTGAAATATTAAAAGGGTTCGACCTTGAGGGTATTTTTGTAGAACACCTATTGGTTGTCAGTTTCAACAGTTATTTCATTTAAACTATCCTGAATGAATACAGAGATAATGCCTCAGGCAGTCCTGCTCATGACACCGACGACCTGGAGACAGCAATCAACACCAATGATTCGTACAAGAAAAAATGAAAAGGCCCGGGTGAAAAAAGTGTCCAATCTCCAACTGCCACACCCAACACTGCAACATCTCGAAGCAGTGCTCCAACGACCTACCTAAGCAAGAAAGTCACACACAGTTCTTTAGGCGGAGGAGGAGATAAGAACCCTCCCTCCGGAAAAATTGAAAGTTCTCACAAAATTCCCGCAAGGAAAAAATGAAAAAAAATTGTGCAAGAACAGGAGGGACCGAGGGGAGAAATTGATATCCATGATATCTCCCTCGAAGATATGGAACTAGAAATTGACATTAACAAAATGTTCCACAATGACGACCAACTAGAGAGCACTACTCCCCAAAACCATTAGATGAAAATAATTGGGACTGATACCTTCGATGAAGAAGAGTCTTTTGCATTTCAGAGCATTGTTTTTTACAACGAATCCAAAAAATTGGTTATTGAAAAGAGACATATAAAGAATAAGAAAGGGAAATTGCGGTCATAGATAAACCTACAAAACATGCACCCTTCCCAGATCTCCCAGATACACCGAGAAACTAGAGATGCTCTAGACAACTCTATTAGCGGCCATGAACCGAAAAACGTCAGGTTAAAGGAGTGAATCAAAGAATTGGAGGGAGCTCTAATGCCCCTTCCATTGTTGGCTACTCCTTTGGCAATTATTGAGCCCACCGCACCTACAAAAAAGTTAAAAGGATCAAGAAGGCTTCTCACATCAGCCCGAGGCTATGTGGAAAAGAATATAAAGAGAAGAATGTAATTAATAACAGAAGCTTGGGATATGTCAAAGTGTATGGTCTCTTTTAGAACAAGAGTGCATGTTTTTCATGAGTATCTGGAAGCAGATCTCAAGAATGAGCAAGGTTTATACCTCGATGCAGTTGTGCCATTTGGTGTTAAAGTTATTGGTATGATGGAATTGAGAAGAAGAGAGAAGGATCTCCCTTCCTCGGATCGAATAAACCAACTAAACACATGATGGAAAGAAAATATAGAAAACCTAAATGGTATCGTTCAAGCATGTAGCCAGGCCATATCTAGAAGAGACAAACTATTGAAGAAGCTAACTGAGATAGATCTAGATGGCAGCACCAATGAAGTCCAAGACCCAAAATTGATATTCAATTCATTGTTTTTAACCAAGAAATCATTTTATGATCAATTTGAGATCTATAAAAGACTGTCATTTGAAAATTTCTATAGCATTCTTGAATATGGTGAAGATGATGTGAAAAACTGGCTACTTGATTATTCGATTAAAATCCAAAATATTCAAAAAACATTGCACAACGTCTCTCTTGATCTAAGGGACTTGGAAAGTGAGTTCTTCAATATAAAAATCCGGAATGAAATCAACATGGCATCCATGAGGAGCTACATCGAGCAGTGGTTCAAAAAGTTTGTCGACAAGATTACCAATGAAGGGCAAAGGACGCTTGAGACGGTTCCCATAATTGTCGAGGAAAGACATAAAAATACATCAACGAGAAAATGGAAAGGCATGGGATACCATCATAATAAGTTCATACTTATCACATTCTTATGCCTTTGTTGACGTCTTCATCCAGTTACTCTACCTCTTTAAATACAAATCTTTAACCGAGAACTGACAATTTTCACTTTATTCTTGCCAGGTCTTGTTGTCTTCCATTGTTGACTTTCTTCTTTATACAAGCTTGATTGTTGTACATATTTTCTTTATGGTCCGCGGAACCCGCAATCCTAGTCATTATGGAAAACACATTTAAATTTTAGAGAATATGTACTGAACTATATAGTTTTTTACAAATTCCAAGACAACTAATTTGGGAAATAATCTCAACTGTATTTTGTAACCCAGTTTATTTGAATATAAAATATTTGAGGTTGTTGTATGGTGTTTTTCAATGTCTAATATTTTTTTTTACATGAAAGAATACTTTGTGATCGGACATAGTTTTGTGGCACCCACCCTATACTTGAGAAATAAATGGGTAGGCCCCTCCTGCTTTCATTCTTTGGGGCCCTGGAAATACAATCAATAAATGACGCTATTTTAACATGGCAACTCAGGTGTTGACATCATGTCCCTATTTAATATTGTGCATATATTTCAGTTTCTCATATTCGAGAATATGCTTCCATATAAAAAATGTTAAGTCATATATATTTTTTTCTATTGTTTATGGGTTTGAACAAAATTTGCGAGTCGAAAACACCCTTCAAATTGGAACATGGTTTACATTTGGACCAGAAATAATCTATTAAGATACATTAATATGAATACAATTGAAATAAATATAAACAAAATCTCTTTAAACTTGAACCTGACTTTCTCGAGCTCCAAATTTTGCGAGTTGAAAACACCCTTCAAATTGGAAAACGGTTTACATTTGGACCACAAATAATCTATTAACATAAATTAATATGAATACTATTGAAATAAATATAAAAAAATTCTCTTTAAACTTGAACTTGACTTAGTCGCATTTCTATGATCGTGGGTTCCCGGGTTAGCGGGTTGACAGATCCTCATCTCCATCTATATTTTCACATCATGAGCCTGACCGACCGTTTCCCCTTTCAATACTTAGCCAATTATTTGACGTCGGGGTCCCAAGTTAACGTTATCAATTTCTTATGCCCCATGTTCTGTGATATACCTCTTGAACCCAAAACTTTCATGATTTACAATTCGACCCCAGACTCCTGGAACTCGCAAGCTTCACTATACCCGGGTTCACAAAAGTTTCAAACCATTTATCGCTCCCTTCCATCCCCGCCACATTCCCGCCCTTCCCAATACACATTCATTATGCTTTTACTAGTGACAACTCACCACACAGGTTCGAAAATATTTGCATTAATAAACAAACAGTAGATGTTTTTGTGTGACATACTTACTCATTTTCCCCTTTTCTTCTTCCCCTCTATTATCCCTTTTTGGTTCTATACTTGGTTGCATTTCTATGATCGTGGATTCCTAGGTTGGCGGATTGACAGATCCTCATCTCCATCTATATCCTCACATCACGAGTTCGACCGACCGCCGTTCCTTTCCATACTTGGCCAATTTTATGGTCGTGGTTTCCAAGGTTGGCACTATTGAACTCTCATGCCCCGTGTTCTGTGATATACATCTTGCACCAAAAACTTATATGATCTACAATTCCACCTTGGACTCCTCGAACTCGCAAGCTTCACTCTACCCGGGTTCACAAAAGTTTCAAAGCATCTATCACTCCCTTCCATCCCCACTACCTTCGCGCCCTTCTCAATGCACATTAATTATACTTTTACTAGTGACAACTCCACACATAGGTTCAAAAATATTGACATTAATAAGCGAAAACCACATTAAACCGCCATTTATGGGAGTCTGACCGAATGTCGTTGTTTTTCATACTTAGCCAATTTTATGGCCGTCAGTTCCTGGGTTGGTGCTATCGAACTCTCATTCCTTGTGTTCTGTGATATACATCTTGCACCCAAAAATTTTGTGATCTACAATTCCATACTTAGCTAATTTTATGGCCGTCGGTTCTCGGGTTGGCGCTATCGAACTCTCATTCCCCGTGTTCCGTGATATACATCTTGCACCCAAAACTTTTGTGATCTACAATTCTGTCATATACATCTTGCACCCAAAACTTTAGTGATCTACAATTCCTCGAGCTCGCAAGCTTCACCCTATCTGGGTTCACAAAAGTTTCAAAGCATTTATCGCTCCCTTCCATCCGCGCCACCTTCACACCCTTCGCAATGCACATTTATTATGCTTTTACTAGTGACAACTCAAAACATAGGTTCGAAATAATTGATATTAATAAGCGAAAACCTCGAGGACATCTCCCATTAATACACATTAAACCGCGATTTACGAGAGTCCGACCGACCGTCATTCATTTCCATACTTAGCCAATTTTATGGTCGTGGGTTCCCGGGTTAGCGCTACCAAACTCTCATTCCCCGTGTTCCGTGATATACATCTTGCACCCAAAACTTATGTGATCTACATTTCCACTCCGCACTCCTCGAACTCGCAAGCTTCACTGTACTCGGGGTTACAAATTTTTTTAAGGCATTTATCACTCTCTTCCATCCCCGCCACCTTCGCGTCCTTCCCAATGCACATTAATTATGCTTTGATTGCATTAATAAGAGAAAACCTCGAGGACATATCCCATTAAAACGCATTAAACCGCGATTTACCGCGAAAACCTCGAGGAATGAGAGTCCGTCCGACCACATTTCCTTTCCATACTTAGCCAATTTTATGGCTGCGAGTTCTCGGGTTGGCACTATCGAACTCTCATTCCCCGTGTTTCATGATATACATCTTGCACCCAAAACTTTCGTGATCTACAATTCCACCCCGCACTCCTCGAACTCACA
>ML785582.1:39231-53345 GCA_009831015.1 Picea engelmannii
TCTTAGTAATTTCAACACCTTTGGAATGGGAAATCCTTGGAAGCGATCGACAACATTCTCAGATGATTTATAAAAGTGGAAGACCAGGTCCTGAACGCACCAGAAAGACAGATGGGTAAGATTCTGGTCGAAGTTGATATTCATTTAGGATTACTGGAGTCCTTAGAAATTCAATGGTGAGGCCATACCTACTGCTAGAAACTGGATTATATGGGTATACCTTTTCGGTGCTCTTTTTTTCCGTAGAACCGACCATCTGAGAAATGATTGTCAGGGTTTTTTGGAGGACGAGGAATCCAAAGACTCTATGCTCAGGAAGACGACCATATATGAGTCACTTGGTGTGGATTCCTTTGAGAGATAAGCATCCACCACTGTACCTAAGGAGACAAAAATTCCAGTTTTTTCGGACACAGTCACAGGTAAGATGAATGCTCTCTGTCCTTCCCTCTATTTTTCACTTTCGGCCTAGGAAAGTGATACACTTGATTCTACTTTTCCTATGGCCATTGGTTTTTTGTACACTCCTCCTTTTGATACACAGTCGGTTTAGGAGGGTTTTCCTACTTCAGATCCTGGTCCTCAATTTCCTGTGAGGGGGAGGACCTCTGTTCTTGTTGTGACAGTGCCCCACTCTCCTGGGGGGGTTAAGGATACCCCTGAAGTCCCTGTATGGATTTCTCCTACTTCTAGGGGTTTAAAATCGGTGGAGGCTCAGGATCCTTTAGGGGATGGGGTTATGTCCAGTGAGACGGAGGGGGACTGTTTTATTTTTTCGGTCTTTAGGGAACCAAAAGTAGGAGAGAGCTTCATGGGAGATATTTTGGAGACTTTAGTCCCTACGTACAGAGAGGTTGTCACCCCTCTCCCTATCCCATTCTATCAGGGGAAGAAAGTTATACAAATATTGGGTTCTTATGGAATTTCAGGGCAGACGGATAAGCCAGGTGTGGGACTAGACTTTGAATTCTCTTGGTCAAAGGGTTTAGGCTTTGAGACCTCCCCCTTAAAAACTAGGAGTGCACATAAAAAAGATATTATCCTTCCTCTTGTTATTGACTCTCTTACTTCTAGTGTATCTGACAATGGGGCGCTTAGAGGCATGAAAGCTCTTGCTAGGGCCAAACCATGATTTTTTTCTCCTTAAATCTCATAGGGGTGGGGGGAGGACCCTGAAATTGGCCTCCATGCACAGAATTTTATGTAAGACAAAACCTAACATAATTTTCTTACAAGAAACACAAGTTGATGAGAAAAAAGCGAGGTCTTTTATGCTTTAGTTTTTTTCAATTGGTTATCTTGTGTTGTTAGCTCGGTCGGAAAACCTGTTGGGTTATTGGTGACTTGGGACCCAAATAAACTAGTTCTAGCTCCCTACATTTGTTGTAGTGGTATATTACTTACTGACACTTGTTTGGAGAATAACAAGTAGATAAGTCTGCTAAATGTTTATGGTCCTTGTAACAGGAGAAAATCTTTTTGGGAACATGTGGCTTTTAGAGGATTGTTGGCTCATAAAAACCTGATTGTTGCAGGGGATTTAAACTTCACAACTAGTGTGGTTGAGGTTTGGGGAGCTTCGACACACTTGGACCCGCTAGCTGGATTTTTTAAATATTTGTTCCAGGAAAATCATTTGGTGGACATCTTACTGGATGTTTTGGTTTCCACATGGAGGAATGGTAGAGTGGGGGTCGACAACATTTCTAAAAGGTTGGATTGTATTTATGCCTTAGAGGGTCTATTAAGTGAAGCTAGCAAATACATATCCTGGGTGGAATACTCATATTTCTCAGACCATGCAGTGAGGTTTGGGGAGCTTCGACACACTTGGACCCGCTAGCTGGATTTTTTAAATATTTGTTCCAGGAAAATCATTTGGTGGACATCTTACTGGATGTTTTGGTTTCCACATGGAGGAATGGTAGAGTGGAGGTCGACAACATTTCTAAAAAGTTGGATCATATTTATGCCTCAGAGGATCTATTAAGTGAAGCTGGCAGATACATATCCTGGGTGGAATACTCATATTTCTCAGACCATGCAGTTGTTCTTGTACAATTTGAAATACTACAGTATCCTATGGCCTACCCTTTTAAGCTAAATTCGTCCTGGTTGGTGGAGGAAGAGTTCTCTTCTATAGTGAAAGAAGTATGGATTTATCAAGTTTTTATGGTTGAAGCATGCACACACCAAAGATTTGTGTGGAAACTGAAAGTGTTAAAACTTCAGATTAAATCTCGGGTAAAGCTACAGAGAAAGGCAAAAATCTTAAGACTAGAATCCCTGGAGGAGGAGCTACGTTACTCTTATTCGACAAAATCGAGGGAGATGAGGGACCATTTAACAGACTGCCACATAAAGAGATTGGAGGAAGAGTGTAATATTCTACTTCTTCATGATGAAGAACTTTGGAGACAAAGGAGTAGAGCTACTTGGTTGAAAAGTGGTGATCAAAATACAAGGTTTTTCCATAGCTTTGATAGTGCTAGAAGGAATAATAAGCATATTTGGGAAGTTTTGGACAAGGATGGGCAGAGTCACAAGGGGAAAGAGGCACTCAAAAAAGAGGCCACCAAACATTTTTAAGGCTTGTTTGAACTTGGTGAACAACCCTCCATAGTCGGTCAAGTTTATACTACAAGTCTTTTTCCTCATTTTGTCAATGAGGAGGACTCATTTAATCTTGATATACCTTGTACAAAATTGGAAATTAGGGAAGTTCTGAAGCTCTTTGCAAAAGATAAAATCTCGAGACCTGATGTTTGGATGGTTGAGTTATTCTCTCATTTTTTTGACTTGGTAGGAGATGATCTGTTGGAAGTAGTGGAGGACTCCAGGATGAGAGGTAAGGTGGAAATCTCTCTAAACTCAACCTTTCTGGATTTGATTCCTAAAGAAAATAAACCTTTGACCTTCAGTGAGTACAGGGCCATAACACTTTGTAACTTATGTTATAAGATGATAGCAAAGGTGATTTCTAATAGACTTAAACCAATTCTCTTGAGGTCTCTGTCGTGTGAACAACTGGGTTTCTTGAAAGGCAAACATATATTGGATGCCATTGGGGCAGCGCAAGAATGTCTGCACAGTATAAAAATGAAAAATTGAAGGCTTTAATCTTAAAGATGGATTTAAATAAATCTTATGACTGTGTAAACAGGGATTTTTTAAGATTGATTCTTATTCCAACAGGTTTCAGTCTCTCTTCTACAAAATAGATTATGGGTTGTGCAGTCAGCTCCTCTTTTGTTGTTCTTATAAATGGAGAGACTTCCCCTTTTTTTCAGAGCAATAGAGGACTAAGGAAAGGTTGTCTGTTATCGCCTTTGTTGTTCATTTTAGTTATGGAAAATCTCAGTCTGTTGTTGAAGAAAGGTCAGACTGAGGGAAGTGTGATGGGGGTGAAGGTATCCAAGATTGTGAAAATTCTCCACCTCTTATTTGTTGATGATATTCTCATTATGACTAAGGCTTGTTTACAGGAATGAAAGGAGATAAGCAATCTCTTAAATCTCTTCTGCACTACCTTGGGACTAAAAGTAAACATGAGAAAGTCTATCTTTCATCACTTGGTATTCCAAGGGGAGTTGTTGGAAAATTTTAAAGATGGTTATTCCTATAAATTTGTTTATCTGGCCAAAGGTATCAGATATCTGGGATATTTTTTAAAAGATGAGAAATACAAGTTCGAAGATTGGAGATGGATTTTAGCAAAGTTTGAAAAAAGAATTGGACATTGGTGTAACAGGTGGTTATCCCTTGGTGGATGTTACATCCTTGTCAAAGTTGTGTTGGAATCCCAACCAATTTATTGGATGGCTCTTGCGACGATCCCATCTTATGTGCTTAATAAGATTAGACAATTGATTTTTAATTTACTTTGGTTGGGATGTAGTACAAAATAACATCTCCACCTGTGTAGATGGGAGTTGTTAGCCAGACCAAATAATTTTGGAGGCTGGGTATAAGGAATATTCACCTTTTTAATAGAGCATTAGTAACAAACTCTCTGCGGCGTGTATTGATGAAGGATGGAATTTGGCACAGGGTTATCAAGGATAAATATATTCCTTATTTATCGGTTCCTACCTGGTTCAGAACGACTACTATTAGTCTTTCCTTAGCTTCACAGACTTGGAAAAATATTCTAAAATCCCTTCCTCTTATCACTCACTGGTTAAGTTGGAGTCTCGGTAATGGACAGTCAATATTAATTGGGAAATACCAGATTCTGGGCTTGGGGAACTCTTCACTGATATCGCAAGATCTTTTGACTTCCCTAAAGCACAAAAATATAAGATATTTATATCAAGCCAGAGGTCTGAACAGGACGGGGTTTATTACTGCACAGTGGAAAGATAGTATTGAACTAAAATGTGTGGGTGATTTGGCTCTAGAATGGGATTTCTTTTGTAGGGATTTAATTAGAACAGGGATTCAGATTCAGTAAAAAAAAGATGAATTAACATGGATTGGTGGAGACAACTCGGGTTTGCTAACAGTAAAAAATGTTTATAGAGCTCTAGCAAAAAAAATTTGGCAGCATCTGATTGGAGGTTGGAGGAGGAATATGTGGACCTGGGAAATTGCCTTAAAAATTAGATTGTACACTTGGCTAGCTGTGGAAAATAAGATCTTAACTTGGGATAATCTACAAAAAAAAGGTTGGGAAGGACCAAGTATTTTTCATTTATGTTCTAAGGACTCGGAGACATTCTTGCATTTGTTGGTTAACTATAACTTTACACAACAAGTTTGGCAGAAGATCAAAAGTGGTCTAAAATTAAAAACTGTTTGGGAAGGTAATAATCTAATTACTTTTTTTGACAGTTGGCTTAAAAATGAGCGAAATTTTAGCACTCTTCCCTCCTTGGTTTGTTGGTTTATTTGGTTGGAAAGAAATAAGAAAATATTTGATAATGACACCCCATCTATCCAGTCAGTTGTCTTTCAGTCTTTGGGGAAATTGGATAGTCAATATGGTACTCGGAAAGTGAGCTGTCACATAATTTTTAAGATTCCCTATCATGTTCTGCCTACAGTCGGATGGTTTGATGGTGCAACTCAAGAAAATGGTTTACAGAGTGGGGCAGGTGGAGATATAAATTCAACAGACAATACTATCTACAAATGGACCCTCAACTGTGGCCCTGGTACAAATACAAGGGTTGAACTTCTTGGTGTTTGGGCGACCTTAATCTTGAATACTCGTCTGGATATAGAAGACCGGGAGGTCTATGGAGACTCAAAAATAGTTATTGATTGGATGAATTGCAGGGGAAACTTACAAGTCATCTCTGTAGTGGGCTGGAAGGACAAAGTTAAGGAATTAGCAACTTCTTTCAGGACAATCAGGTTCACTCACATTACCGGGAACATAATCGGGAAGCTGATGCATTATCCAAAAAGGCTCTCCAGATTCCATAAGGGAAGATTATGTACAACAAATGGATAGAAGGACATGAGGGTCCTTCTCTTTTTCTGCACCTTTTTTAGCTTATTACAAATCTTTCTAATTTTTGGAGTCTTCCAGTGTTGTCTTAAGCTTATGGAGATGACTCTTACTGTTACCTACCAGTCTATAATCTGCCAGAGAAAAAAGTTTTTATGTTTTCAAGTTTTTTTTGTATATCCACTTGTGAAAAAGAGTTGATATTTTATTATCACTAAATAGTTTGGAACTCCATGTAATTTCCTGGTCAAGTTTTGACTTTGTGCACACTATTATATTTAATATAATGAGAAATTTTCTGCTCGAAATTTTAGTAATAAGATTATAAGTAAACATTATTAACGCCTCAATTAATCCTAAATATGACTTTGTGCACACTATTATATTTAATATAATGAGAAATTTTCTGCTTGAAATTTTAGTAATAAGATTACAAGTAAACATTATTAACACCTCAATTAATCCCAAATATGACTTTGTGTACACTATTATATTTAATATAATGAGAAATTTTCTGCTCAAAATTTTAATAATAAGATTACAAGTAAACATCATTAAGGCCTCAATTAATCCCAAATATCAAAGCATTAATCCCAAATATCAAAGCATGGATAGTAAACCTAATTCATAGTTTCAATATCTGCCCAAAGGGATATTTTAGAGGAAAAAGGAGAAAAAAAAATATTAAGAGATGCAAAGTAATAAGAATACAAGTGAACGTTTTAAGATGTGAAACTAGTCTTAACTATCAAAGTAAAATAAATTTAATTCTTAATTTTAATAAATATTTAAGAAGAAATTTAATTCTTAATTTTAATAAATATTTAAGAAAATGGATATTTATAAAATATTAGATTGGGATTCAATATATGAGTATGTCGAGATGTTAATCTCGAAAAGTTTTTTATCTTTAAAATTTATTTGTATTAATTATTTAATTTAAAAATATATTCAGTAAAATATAATAGAGTGTGAAAATTGTAATTTGATTTTATATGTATTTGATGATGATGATGATTAACGTCCACTAAGATCGAATTGGTCTATTAGACCTTAAGAGGGTAAGTGATTACTTGTGATTTTTTAGAATTTTGTTTCTGTGCTCCAAAAGCATTAAGAGAACCTTTCCAACATCACCATAATTTTGTTGAGTTAAGAGGTTAGGAAGGTTGGTAGTGTGACAAATATTTTGAAAATGAGATCTAATCTCGGTATAGGCTGGACAATCTAAGAGAGAGTGTTTTTAATCTTCAACCTTATTTGAGTCACAAAGGTGACATACTCTTTCATCCCATGGCATTTTAGTAATTGACCAATGGCCAGTTTCACTATGGAGGTCGTGAGAATTTGTTCTTATCTTAGCACTGCTTATTTTTTTCTTTACACCCGTCAAAATAGATAGATAATTTTGATCTTTTAAATTAGGGTTGATTACATCCTTATAATATCTTAACTTTTATTTTTCCTCCAACTCTTTATCACACCACATTTTCTCTTTAAATTTTGATTTGATGATATTTTTAATAGTATATTTATTCTGCAAAATGGTGTCTTTCATGATTCCCCAATAGTTTAGCCAAGACTGGGCATCTTTATGCCATCCTCGCTTGAGTCGATGGTGGTTACGACACGATTTTGAAGCAATTTTAGGAAGCCTATTGTCTTCCATGTTGTTTAACTTGTTCTTATACATTAGGTATCTAGTCATAGCCGTTCTCTCAATGGGGGAGAGACTTCTTTCTAAGAGGAGGATGTGATAGTGTGTATTTCCTTTAATTTTGAGATTATAGGTTATAAAATTCTTTTGTATTTGCTCTATCTTTCTCCAGGAATCACGACAGATACTAAAATATGATTTTTTTTTTAATTAATATAAATCATGACGATTTACAATAAAATTAAATATAAATGATTTTAAAAATTTAATATAATTATAAATTTAGAAAAATATATTTTAATTTATTAATTTTTTATAAATATTATTATTTTATTATTAAAAATAAGATGATGATGATAATTAGCATAATTAAGATTGGTTTATGTGATTTTTAAAAGATAAGAGATTACTTGGATTTTTTAATCCTCTTAAATATAAATGATTTATAAATAATAATAATATATTTATAAATTTAGAAAAATAAATTTTAATTTTATTAATTGTTTTATAAATATTAAATTTTCTTTATAAAAAATAATATGATGATGATAGTTAACGTCCACTAAGACCAAGATTGGTCTATCCGACCTTAAGAAAAGTAAGAGATTACTTTGATTTCTTTAAAATGTTATTTCAATGCTTGAAAAACATTAAGAGAAGTGTTCCAAGATCACTAAAGTTTTGATGACTTAGAAGGTTAGGAAGGTGGATATTGCTACAAATATTTTGAAATTGGGATCTAATTTAGGTATAACGAAGGCACTCTAGGAGAAAGAGCTTTTCATCTTCAAACCTCTTGGTGTCATCCTTTTGGTGTCACAAAGGTGTCATATTCTTTCTTGCCATGATGTTTTAGAGATTGCCAAACACCCAGTTTCACTATGCAACTCATGGAAATTACTTCTTATTTTAGCAATATTGATTCTCTTTTTTAAGCTAGTCAAAACATAGAGATACTTTCCATCTTCAAGGTTAGGGTTAATCACCTCCTTATAATATCTTAATTTTATTTTATCCTCTAATTCTTTATCACACCGTATATTCTCCTTAAATTTAACTTCTCCTTAAATTTAACTTGTATAATATTTTTAATATCATCATTGTTTTACATAATAACTTCTTCTTTTATTCTCATTTAACCAAAACTTGACATTATTATGCCATCAAATAACACAAATAACACATAAAATCATGTATGTGATGAAAAGTATAACAATTACTAATCTAGTAGTTATATTTAGTACATTGCGAAATACTTGACTTTCAGTTTAATGAGAAAGTTCAACTTTTTTTCATATTTTTATTAATTTTTTATTTTTATGAAAAAAAAAATGACATATTTTTATATTTTCAATTTTTTTTTCTAGGAAAAAAATATTCTTAATTTAAAGGAAATAAAACTACATTTGTATATGCTCTAAACTACATTTGCATATGCTAGAGCATTTTTATAATTAATTTGAAAGAATATAAATATTATGAATTTTTTTTAAATTTTATATTTTAATGTAAAATATTTTTTATTAAAGGAAATAAAACTACATTGTATATGTCGGAGCATTCTTATAATTATTTTGAAAGAATATAAACGTAATGAATTTTTTAATATAATAAAAATATTTAAAAATTTATATTTTAATGTAAAATATTTTTTATTAAATAATATATATATATATATATATATTTTAATTTCAAATTTATTAAGTATTAAAACTGTTTTAAATTTTATTTAAATTAATATAATTTTGAAGTCATAATTTATAGACATATAAATATGCAACATTATTTGTAAAGATATTTATATTTATATTATACAAATATAAATATAAATATGTAAAATTATTTGTAAAGATATTTATATTTGTATTGTAACAATATTGTTAGGTAAATATTACATGTATAATATTTTCAAAATTATTTGTAAAGATATTTATATTTGTATTGTAACAATATTGATAGGTAAGTATTACATGTATAATATTTTTATTTATTTTTTTAACTTTTCAAAATTTTGTTTATGATGATGATGGTTAATGTCCATTGAAACCAAGATGTGTTTATCTTACTTCAAGAAAGGTAAGAGATTATTTGGACTTTTTAGTAAAAGTTAATCATCATCATCTTAATTTTTTCTCTTTCAAAATACATAAAACCAATTTTTTCGTTGTATATTTGACTAACATATAATATTATCATTTATTATAAATATTATATATTTTTAAATCAATATTTAATAATATAAGTATTAGTCACATAATTTTTTTATTATTATATTGAAATATTAATATATTTCACTACTTTGTCAATTAGATGTGGCTTGAGTGGTTTATGTTGAGGGTTGTTCCCCCCACCCAGGTTTAATTCCCACAAGTGACATGTTGAACTATTAAATGAATACGTTATCGAAAAATCATTGTCTTTCTAAAAAAATCTAGTTTATCATGGGTACCATCCTCTAAATAAGGGGAAGTGTTGGGTTTATCCTGAGTGGTTTGTGCTTAGGGGGATTTGGAGTGGGACTAATGGTTAAGAAGATGTATTTCCTCCTAAGAAATCACAAGTTCAGGGGTAGGGTATTAGCAATCATCTAGCGATTTTTTTTTAAATATACATATTTAAGTTTTAAGAACTTTGAATGCACATTAAATCCTTGTATAAATTCAAAAATACAATTTAAACAACAAAAACATATACAATACATACACAATTTAAACAACAAAAACGTATACCATACATACACAATACTTACAATTACCTTAAAAATGTGCACTATAGTTGTAAAATAGAAATACATTGGACCTATACGAGTTTATGTATGTTAGTCTATTATTTAATGGCAAAGGGAATCTCACTCATCAAGTTATTCCAACCAACATGTTCAAGCTTTTAATTTCTATTATTTTTAGTTTTATTTTTTTAAATAAATGTTATAATTTTCATGTTAAAAGGTGGTACTTCAAGATTGTTGATTTAGAGTATGGATTTTATTTTATTTTTGTAATTATTTTATTATTTAAAAATATAATTATTTAAGGTTTGATATTTAATATTTAATTATTATTATTAAATTTTGAATAATTATGAATGATGTGAATGCTTTTTTAATTTTTTTTAATAAAAAATCATTTTATTTTTAATTTTTAATTTTATTTTTATTTTCTTCTTATTTATAGGTAAACCATTTAACATTATTGATTGTTTCTCTATATCTTTGAAGAAAATGAAATTGGATATATTTAAAGCATATATTTTTAAAAATGTATTATTGAATGTATATTTTTTTTTTCTTTGAAAAAAAAACATAAATTTTATTTCATTTAAAGAAAAACAAAATTTACATTATGCAGAATACATGTGATCATGTATTTTTTCCAAAGGATGAAAGGAAAAAATATGCTTAACTCTTAGAAGGGCACAAAAAATAGCAGCAACAAGATGTTTTTCATAAACAACCATCCTCCAAAGAGATTCCAAAGGCTTTTATTGTCCAAAAATACAACAACAACAAAAAATCAGCTAGGATCATACATCCTCTGAAAATTTACAAAAACATGACACTCCAGAATCGCAAGCCAAACGATTTACAATCTGACTATGTCCATGGGCTAGAAAATAGTGTGATGTAAGACACATCAGAGTATGTTGAGAAGATGCCAAGAGAAACACCGAAAAATATAAGAAGGTGTCAGAGGGGACTCGAGGATCAATAAACGACCTGTGATAAAACTCATAATGAGTTCCATCATTGATTTCCAAGATCAAAGATTTCCCAAAATCCAGTTGTAAGCTTGCTTTAGAGAGCACATCGGCCTTCGTGTTACATTCTCTATAGACATGCCGCAAAGAGAAAGAATCAAACGAGTCCATAATTTTGAAAACTTCATCAAGTAAAGAAAGAAACATAAGGTTGTGACATTTCTATGATTTTTCTAGTCCAGTTTATGACTATCATTAAGTCTCCAAAAATATGGATCTGGATTTTACTCCTTTCCCCCCCGCAAAAAGTAACAATAGTTTTAGTGCCATCAACTCTACACAATTGTTTGTGCCGGGGCCCAATCCCATTTCAAATATGTGGTTATCAGATAAATGGAGCACTGCTCCCCCTCCGCACTGTTGGTTATTGTTTTGTGAGGACCCATCAAAGAAGGCCCATGGCATGGAGAAGTCCACTTGTTCTTTTTGAATGATTCGAACTATGGTTATCCATTTTTTCTTAGGAAAATGAGATAAGATGTTAAGGCCCTATGCCACTATAATTTCCAAAAGATAAGGCTTGTCTTGGAAGATGGATGAATTCCTAGCTATCCAAGCTCCCCAATTGATGATCAACGATAGAGCCCTAATGCTTTGATATGTATATTTTGAGACCCGATATCGTCGGGACTCTTCAACTATTTGACCTTCCCAGATGCATTCTTGAACCAATGCTTTAGACCACTCTTGCCAAATTTGTTTGATAAAGGGGCATAGAATGAAGAGATGTGTCATTGTTTCCTCATCGTCTTTGCATAATGAGCACCATCTCGGACCCTCCAAATTTCTTCAATTCATCATGTCCCATGTGAGTATTTTATTGGCGATCAAACACCAGATAAAAATATGAGCTTTTAGGGGACATTTTAACTTCCACAGGCCCCTCCACCACCATGAAGGTTCCCTTTGTTGCATATATATGTTGAGCTGAATGTATCCTAATTTCAGAGTGTAGATGCCATGAGGATCATGTTGCCAGACCAGTTCATCTTCCCTTTCCATTATACAAATATGAGATACTTTGAGTGCTCTTATCTAATTGTCCCATTGATCTGAGAAAGCATCCCTCAATCTGCATTGCTCTGAATCCTTCCATTCTTGGATCCAAATAGAAGTGTGCCCCGGATCAACGACCTGATTGATATAATGAAAGCCTTTTGTGTGCAACTGATGGATCAAAGAATTGGGAAGAAGATGATTGAACCCACTAACTGGCCATGTGATTAGGGGATCAAATTTTGCTCAAAAATTCAAAGTGCTTGGAATCACTTCAAATCGAACGGGAGTGTAGGCCTCGTTGTGACGAACCTAGTGCAACTCGTTTGGGTTCAAACGGACGTTGAGAGCGAGAGATGTCGCGTTCTGTCCAAAATGACAAACATGCAAAAAAAGGGGTGCTGACTGTACAGTCCGTACAGTCCATACGTACGCTGACGTGGCAGGCCATACGACATGTGGCAAGCCGTATGACACATGGCAGACAACTATTTGGACAGTTGGCGGGTGACATGGCTTGTTTGCAGCGAATGGAATGGCGACACGTGGCCCAATCAATGGCCGCCACGTGTCCCCTATATATTGGTTTAAAATTTATTTGGAGTCCACTGGATTCGACCTCGTGACCTCCACCCGCGTGCAAAGCTTTGGCAAAGACCACCAACCAACGTGCCACCATAGTGTTTCTTAACACTATATGGTGCGGATTTTATTTGAATTCAAATGTTGTAAGTTTGGGCAGGGGGTCGGGCTGGGGCCTAGCCCCAGCCCGTGGTTATGTTATATTGTAAGATGGCCACGGTTTAAAATTTTGCGTGCACATTCAAAACTAAACCCCGGTCGTATGTGTTGTAATATGACCACGGGTGCGCGTATGTGTTTTAACATAGCCCTTTTAATATAGCCCGCGGTCACATATTTGTTTCCATATGACCATTGTTATATCGTGACGCGCGCGCGGGTATGCGTTTGGTTTGGATTTAAATTCGGTTCAAACGGTTATGTAAACTCTTGGTCCTTATTTTTAAACGCGCGGTCACATGGGTCATATGACCTTGCCCTTGACGGTTAGGGGCTAGGTGCGCCCATAACCATCCTACAGTTTGCACGGTTCACGTGATTGCACCCGGTGCTAAGTTTTTACGCTTAAATATGCGTGTGGGCTAGGTTGAGCCAACAAGGGTGCATTTTGTAGATGCAGAGACAACAAGTTTGAAGGGGGGACTATCTTCTTCAATTTTTGGCAAAACGAGGTGCCGAAAAGGCCCATCTAGGGGTTTTTGGACGTTCTGAAGCCATTGGAGCAGTCTATTTGGCATTTTGAGCATTGTAAAGCACATTTTTGAGCACTTTGAGCAAATAATACAAATGATCCATTGGAAGCTGGACCAGGAGATGTAGCCCAAGAGAGGGGTGAGTCCTTTATCATTTGTTGTGTTATGTGTTTTCTGTTCACTGATTTTGTTGTTGTTTATATGCATCTTGAATGAGTAAATCCTATTAAAGTTGTGTTGCAAAGTTGATCCATTTTCATTTTAACACATAAAATTTTAACTTGCAAATATTTTCAAGAATACAAGTCTTCTTCATTTTTAGATCAAGTTGGTATCGGAGCATAGGTTTTTGAAGACTTGATTATTTGCAAGTGTTTTGTTTTCTGATGCTCACAAGGTTGAAACTCACAAGAGGAGAAGGTCAACTTGTAGAGCCAAGTTCTCATCCTTCAAGGAGGAATCTTATATCATCATCTCAAGTTTCAAGGAGGCATTCACCAAGTATGGCTCATGAAGAGAGTCATGAACATGTTCCTGCAGAAGATGAAGATCTCAGAAAGGCTATCTTGGAAATGAGAGAGATGATGAAAATCTTGATGGAAAGGAATACAAGGTTGCAAGGTGAAGGCTCCAATCCTTCAAAGCATAAGGGAGACAGTGGTTATAAAACTCCAAATGGAAATGGAGGGAATGATGCTTCTCCACCACCCTCTCCTCCATCTTCTTCTTCTTCTACTAATTCAAGACCTCTTCCGAACTCTCCAAAGGGACATGGTAAAACTCCTTCACAAATTCCTTCGTTAAAGCTTGATATTAAATTCGAATTTCCATTGTACAATGGAGAAGTTAATGCTGAGAAATTAGATAATTGGATTCGTCAGATTGAGGTGTATTGTAGGATACAAAAAATTCAAGATGATGAAACTAAGATTTAGCTTGCTTCTTTAAGATTGGATAGTGCAACACTCATTTGGTG
>ML785582.1:63384-105662 GCA_009831015.1 Picea engelmannii
TTCCCCAGAATATCTTACAGAACTGCATGAAGACACCATCCTTGACAGGAGAATGCGAACTTCAAAATGAGGAAATGTGGAGTATCTTCGAGTTGGTCTTAAAGGTACAAATCCAAGAAAATCCAAGTGGATTGAGGTTGGAAAAGTGAGGGAGCTATACCCTCATATTTAGATAGATTGAAAATAGTCTTTTGGAGGTCCAAAAGCTTTCCAATGGGGAGGTGTGATCAGGGGATCAAATTTTGCTCAAAAATTCAAAGTGCTCAGAATCACTTAAAATCGAACGGGAGCGTAGGCCTCGTCGTTATGAACCCAACGAAACTTGTTTGGGTTCAAACGAACGTCAGGAGCGAGAGATATCGCGTTCTGTTCAAAATGAAAAACAAGCAAAAAAAGGGGTGTTGACTGTATAGTCCGTATAGTCCGTACGGACGCTGACGTGGCAGGTCGTACGACATGTGGAAGGCCGTATGACATGTGGTAGGTAACTATTTGGACAGTTGGCAGGTGACATGGCTTGTTTGCAGTGAATGGAATGGCGACACATGGCCCAATCAATGGCTGCCACGTGTCCCCTATATATTGGTTTAAAATTTATTAGGAGTCCACCAGATTCGACCCAGTGACCTCCACCCGCGTGCAAAGCTTTGGCAAAGACCACCAACCAATGCACCACTGTAGTGTTTCTTAACACTATATGGTGCGGATTTTATTTGAATTCAAATGTTGTAATTTTGGGCAGGGGGTCGGGATGGGGCCTAGCCCCAGCCCGTGGTTATGTTATATTGTAATATGGCCACGGTTTAAACCTTTGCTCACACATTCAAAACTAAACCCCGGTCGTATGTGTTGTAATATGACCACGGGCCCACGTATGTGTTTTAACATAGCCCTTTTAATATAGCCCGCGGTCACATATTTGTTTCCATATGACCATTGTTATATCGTGACACGCGCGCGGGTATGCATTTGGTTTGAATTTAAATTCGGTTCAAACGGTTATGTAAACTCTTGGCCCTTATTTTTAAATGCACTGTCACATGGGTCATATGAGCTTGCCCTTGACAGTTAAGGGCTAGGTGTGCCCATAACTGTACTACAGTTTGCACGGTTCATGCGGTTGCACCCAGTGCTAAGTTTTTACACTTAAATATGTGTGTGGGTTAGGTTGAGCCAACAAGGGTGTGTTTTGTAGATGCAGAGATAGCAAGTTTGAAGGGGGGACTTCCAGGAAGCCTATCTTCTTCAATTTTTGGCCAAACGAGGTGCCGAAAAATCCCAGCTAGGGGTTTTTGGACGTTCTGAAGCCATTGGAGCAGTCTATTTGGAATTTTGAGCATTGTAAAGCACATTTTTTTATCACTTTGAGAAAATAATACAAATGATCCATTGGAAGCTGGACCAGGAGATGTAGCCCAAGAGAGGGGTGAAATCCTTTATCATTTGTTGTGTTATGTGTTTTCTATTCACTGATTTTGCTGATGTTTATATGCATCTTGAATGAGTAAATCCTATTAAAGTTGTGATGCAAATTTGATCCATTTTCATTTTAACGCATAAAATTTTAACTTGCAAATATTTTCAAGAATACAAGTCTTCTTCATTTTTAGATCACCATGGGTCTATTCCAATTCGTACCTTAGAATTGTTCCCTATTCTTCATGTTAGGCCTTCCCCAACAATAAGAAAGGATTTAATGTCTGCCTTCCAAATTATTGAGTAGTTTGTTCTTTCTTTTATCGGGTTTCTAATCCAATCCTCCATCGAATCCGGGTGAATATATTTTTGAGTAACCACCTTCTTCCACAAACTTTCAGATGAAATCAACTCCAACAGGATTTGGCCCCCAAGGATTTTGAGAAAAGGAAAATATTTTTTAATCCCCATCCTCCAAGCATTTTCGGAGCAACCAACGATTCCCATTTTACACAGGGAATAACAAACTATTCCTTAGAGTCGACCCATAGAAATTTAAAGCATAACCTCCTTAATTTCTCAAAAACACCTTTGGGGATCCAAGAAAGAGACATCCAATAGACATGGATTTCTTCCAACACTGATTTAACCATTACCAGCTGCCCTACTCGAGAGAGCCATCTAAAACTCCAGGATTTGAACCTCTTTTCCAGTTTCACAATAAGCCAATGCTAATATTCTTTCCTGTAATGGTTTGGCTTCAGCTGACAACCAAGATATGTTAGTCCTGCATCAAAATCCTTTTGTTCATAGGGAAAGGAGGCTTGATAGCATATTAACTCTGCTTCTTCCATATTATGGACCAAGAGAGTGGATTTTCTCTCATTTATTTGCATACTCATCACTCGACCAAAGAGCTCCAGAATGGTGTTCAATTTATATGCATCCCCTTGAAGTCCATTATAGAAAATCAAAACATCATCCACAAAAAGGAGACGTGTTAACTTTAAAGTAGGGGAAATAGAAATACCTTGGAACTCCCCTCAGAGTTTTGCATCTTTAATTTCCCTGCTTAGTCCTTCTGCAACTAGGAGGAAGAGGAGGGGGGACAAGGGACAACCCTATCGAAGGCCTCACTCTTCATGAAAGAAGGAGGAAGTTTCCCCATTGATAAGCATTGCAAAGGAAACTGTCGAAATGCAGCTCATCACCAATTAATGAAAGGCACTTCAAATCCTAAGTGAGATAAGAGAAGCCTAATATATATCCAACTTCCTCTATCATAGGCCTTTGATAGGTCAATATTTAGTATTGCTCCTTTGAATTTCCTAGTTTTGATACTATGCAAGGCTTCCTTTGCCAGCCCAATGGCTTCATGTATCTTTCATCCTTCCAAAAATCCAAATTGTTCTCGAGAGACTGTGTCTGAGAGAATATAATTTATTCTTATGGAAATTACTTTTAATGCCACCTTATATATACAATTGCATAGAGATATTGGTTTGAAATCCTCTAAATATTGGGGATCATCATTCTTAGAGATAAGTTCTATGAAAGTGACATTTAGTGGTGCATGCATGTGTCCTTCTATGCAAGATTCGTCCACTACTTTTAGTATGTCCGATCCAATAAGATCATAGAGGCCTAGGAATAAATCGATAGTCCAACCATCCCGTCTTGGTATTTTTTCCTTCTGAAAACTATGAAGGACCTCCTTGAGATCTTCTTTAGTAAATTCATCCATGAGGGCTTTGTTGTCTTCTTCATTTACAAAGATTGAGAAGAAGAGGGTTGTCCTAACACCGTCTACAATGGAGACTCTCTCATCTTCCTTGAAAAGGTTCTGAAAGTGTCTCTTTCCAAGATAAGCCAAACCATCAAAGGAGGTGTTAACCCTAAAGTCTACACCAAAATGTTATGCCAGAAGAGCTAGGGCATCTCAGTTATTGCAATGGTTTTTGTAGGTCAATATTGGTTTAAAGTTGGTCTTAAAGATCAAATAATTTGGATAAATTGAAAGATAATAGATCTGGTTATACCCTTAATATCAAATTATCAACAACATTTCACTTGGTCAAAGGCATTCACTCCGATAGGTCAGATAAATAGGAAAAGTAGAAGAAATACAAGACATAAGATAACAATATGTTTACTTGCATAAAGAATATTTTTCAGGTTCAAAATAATATTTTGAAACTTGAAACAAGTATTTGAATGCAATCCTTCAAACAAATAATTTAACAACAAAATTTTCACTGAAAATATGAAAAAAGGAAGAAATTAATGCTTTTCAAAAACCTCAATTGCATTCAATTAACATAGATAAAAATGAGAGACATAGGTAAAACAATCTAACCATCAAAATGTTTGATTCATTGAGTGTGAATGTTGTAGGATTTTAATCTCTTCACAAATTCCATATCTATATCTTTCTTTCAAATTCCACCAAAAACTCACCCCCTTCCTTCTCTTTTGATTTTCTTTTATATAGAGAGAGTAGGTCCATATTTAGATCCCAGATCCCAAAATATAGTTTTAGTTATAATTGCATATTGATATGCTCCCCTATTAGATGGAAATTATAATCTATTTACATCAAATTTGGGATGATAACAAACCCAATATCCTAGGAGAGAGATCCTCTATTTTAGGATCACAACTTCGACTCCTAAAGATACTCTTTGATCCTAAAAAAATATGATCCAAAATAACCATCTCAAAGAAACATATGTGGAAGAAGTAACCTCTTGATTTTCATCCTTAATTTTGTCTTTTCCATTCATAATCTTGAACTTGTTTTTGAAATGAGCCTTTGAATCTCCTGTAGGGTCTTAGCAGACTTCAAAAATAGAGGCGCTGCAAAAATCATTCCCTTTCTTTAGTGCAAGTCAAACTAGTAAAAATTTTCATTCTTTGCAAAATTCTGGGACTTTCTTCATACTTGGACAAGGGTTTTCTTCTTATGTTTCTCCTCTTGCAACTTAGTTTTAATTACAATCCCTGTCTAGTATAATTTGATGTTTTTCTTCGTAAGCTTCCTTGAAAACTTTGTAGAGCTTATGATGCTTTTCCTTTAGCCTTTTCACTTTCTGTTGTAACTTGGAGTTTTGTACTTTTAGTTTAATATTATTCTCCTTTAGATGTTTGATAATTTTCCTTGAATTCTCATATTTTTGTTCTTTATAGGTCTCCACTGCTTCATCCCTGTCTCCCCATGATTCTTCTTCAAAAGCTGGCTTGTTTAGATAGATGGAAAGCTTGTGACTTTTCAGAGTCTTTTTCAATATTCTCAAACTCTATAAATGTCACTATGATAGTATCTTATTCTACAAGTATAGGTGAAAATGATGATGTCTTCTCAATACTAGGTTCTGGCAACCTGGGCATCGAAGGGTTGAGTCTCTGTCTATGCCTTTCTTTAACATTCTTCTTTGGACTTATGACTGCATAAGTCATCCTTTGTCTTTTTGTAGTTTTCTTCATGGGTAGATATTTAAGTGTGCTCTTGGCTATTGATTCACTACTTGTAGCACTTGGAGTACCCTCGGAGATGTCATCTTCAATAACAATCGGTTTCCCTCTCTTCAAAGAATGGTCAAATAAGAACTTTGCATTCATGATCCAAATGGATCCAAGAAGGCCAAAAATATAAAGTTTTAGGATTCAGATGAAACCAGTACCATCGCGTAGTGCTTGTCATTCCAATTAAGACAGTATATTCTTTTTCGAAAATGGGCTCCGTATGCGAAAGTTATCGCAGTTTGACGTTTTTCCCAAACAGGGAAAAAAGTCAAAGTCAAGGTCAACTGGTCAAATTCAAATGATGATTTCAATAGTACGGATGATGACATCATCATGAAATCATTATGATCTCATCAAAACATGTGGCACCCTCTGAGTGTGACATGTGTCAGGTGGATTTGACATTTTTGGGTGCTGATGTGGCGATGACATGGACGGTATGGATTGACACATGCCAGTCCATACGATGACATGGAAGTATGTACGGATAACACATGGTAGGTTTTGGTTGGATGATGTGGTAGTATGGATGTTGATGTGGCAGCTGACTAGACATACTGACGTGGCAGTACAGATGTTGACGTGGCAGATGGCTGGGCAGGTTGACGTGGCAGCTGACTAGGCAGGCTAACGTGAATGTACGGATGTTGACGTGGAAGATGATTGGGTAGCCTGACATGGCTTGGGCCAATCATGGGGTGACATGTGGCCCAATTAGACGGTGCCACGTGGCAACCCGAATTTGCCCAATGTGAGCTAGTTCGAATTTTTAGGGCCCTGGTCACATGGGGTTCCATATGACGAGGAGCCCAGGATTTGGGGGCTATGCTAGTTGTGCTAAATCTGGTGGATTTGGCCAAATTTGGAGGATTTTACCAAATTTGGGCCTGATTTTAATGGTTTTTTTCCTAGAAAATGGGATATGAGCTCAAAAAGAGCCCAGAAAGGGGGGAAGTTGGGATTTCGACCCCCAACTCAAATTTTGTATAAACAAAGCATGTTTGAGTGTTTTGGGAGGTTCAGAACAGTAGAATGATGAAGTATTTGTGAAGTTTAAGCCATTTTTATGCAGGGAAGCCATTGAGGAAGTGAGCTTTTGAGGCCATTTCCAGGAGCTACGCTGAGCCTTTTTCAATGTCGTCAATTGTGTTGGATTATTGAGGTCGATTAGAACATATCCAGACTAGTTTGTAATCCAATTGATTTACTTTTGATGTAATTTTGAAGCATTTAATATTAATAATAAATCCCCCCCCACTGAGACAAAGGCCCAAAGACATATGCAACTTTGTCGAACTCCGTTAATAAGTTTTGGCATTATTGGAACAGGGGCAGACCCATGGTTCAACGCTTCAAAAACACACCAAATAAACCCTAACTACTGACCCTTTCGGCAACACCTACGAAGCAGGCAAAGTCTCACCCGAGGTAGAAGCAGGGGGGTTTACAGGACTCAGGTGTCTGTAACCAAGATGGGACACAGATCTGTGACAATAACACTTCGCAGAGTATTCTAGCAACACTTAGAAGGTGATATGCATTATTTCATTAGCTTCATTAACATGGTAGAACAAACCCTAATATATATCAGTGCAGTAATAATAAAGATTAAGCACTTTGATCGGTTAGCACATAACACTGAGTTAGATCTAACATTCATTCATTCTTAACACAACTAAAGCACCAAGCATCAACAGATCTATCTAACATACATAATAAGAAAAGAACTAAGCAAATTCATAACATAACCAACAAAGCACAAAGAAAACCAAAGACACAAGATATACATGGTTCACCCCAGTGTGGGGCTACGTCCACCAACTGCTTCATCTTCTTTATTATTCTTCAATCTCTTACATTCATCTGTTCCTATGCACTAAGCCACAAATCCAAGCTTTGCACCAGATAGGATATATGTGCACTGCGCACTAGATCCTCCTTCCCAAAATTAGGTCAAGGCACAGAGCCAACTTCTCTATTGAGCACAGAGCCTTACATATGCTTTATGTTGCACAAACAAACTCAGAACTACTCGCACTTAGCCTCTTTTTCCACTATTTTCTCTCCTTTCTACATTACATTCTTACTTATTTATACTTTTACAATAAGTCCTAATCATGGGTAAACCCATGGACCAACATCCCATAACCCATTACAAAAACCTTAAGTAACCCCTTGTTGGGTCCACATAGACCTCAAAATAAGTGAGATCTACGATCTCAGCTCTGCCTGGGTGCTCCATCTTCGACCAACCTGTCAAAGTCCAAAAGTGGTCCAAACCTGTCCAAGGTTACCTCAAAACTTGTTTGAGGGTCAACATGCCCCCAACACTCACCTATGACTTGTCTCGAGTCACTCAGGTCTGGTCAATGTCCCTTCGAAGGCCTCGAGCTTCACTCGAGCTGCCTTGACTTGTTTATTTTCCTGAGCCTCCTGCTCAATGAGATCTTGAATCATTTTCTCTGTAAAAGGCCCTTCCAGGTGTTGTTCTGCTGTCGCAACCATTTGGTCCAATTGCGAGCCTTGTCCTTCAATTTCTTCAAACACTTTGCAGGTTTCATCCTGCACAGGTTGTAGTTTCTGTGCGACTTCCATTACCATGCCCTTGATGGAAGTAATCTGTTGTTGTACCACGCGCTGCTCCTGGGTCCTCTTCATTATTTCAACTGTGGTGAGCAACTTCATTTGCGCCTACACGGAGAAGGCCTGCTGTTGTGCCTTCTATAACTATGCTTCCAATTTCCTTAGCTCTATATCTTCTGCAAGGTGTTCATATGTCTGCATGCTTCTATCACTTAGTTGTTTTCATTATGAGGCGAGGGATTTGATCCTTACTATTGTATTCTTAGCGACTTCCTCCCTCTGGTCATGCACCTCTTGCAGGGTGCTCGGTACTGCTTGGATCTCCAACTCCGTTTCGCTTGAAGCTGTTGGATGGTCTCAACAAGCTTCGCCACTTGAACCTCGACCAAATCTTGTTCCTCCTATGCCAAGCCTAGCACAAAGTGACATGCTTTATTCACCGCTTCTTTGACCACAGTCTTCTCTGCGAGCAATTCGTCCTTTTCTCTCTGTAGCTTCACTTTGTCCTCCTGGGACATCGCTCAAAACTCATCTCTCTCATTTTCATAGGAGGTTACATAGTACTGCGCCACTCATAATTTCTCTAAGACTTCCTCTTTCTCTTGTTTCAAGGCTTATGTAGACTTCTCCTTTTCTTCCTGGATTTTCTGAAGTCTAGCCTCTGTTGCATCTGCAAGTCTTCTTAATTGGGCTAGTTCATCCCCCAATTCTGCAATCTGTGACGAGAAAGGTGCAGTAGGTACTGCGCGGATCAATTGAATAGCTTGTTGTATTTCCTTCAGTTCCTTCTCATCCCTTTCATACAACTCCTCCTGCTTCCCTCCATATCTCTGCAAGATGTCCTCAGAAGCATCCTCCATGGCTCCACGGACCAAGTTGATGTCGTCCTCCATGAGCATGGCCTCTAACTGGGTCTTGCTAGCGTGCCTCTTTTTTCTTGCTGAAGGTTTCTATGGAGAAACCTTCCTCTTCTGTGGTGTTACTATTTCGGTAGGGGGATCTTTCAGTGGTGTAGCTTCACCTTCTCCTTGATTTTCTCCTTCATCCCCTCCTCCTTGTCTATTTGCTTCATCTCCTCCTCCTAGAAAGCTGGATCCATTTTCTTCAGAGGCATTGTCCTCCTCATCAGTCTCTATATTCTGTACTTCCTCCTTTTTCTTCTTCTTCTTTGTCCCACTAGACTGTCCGACATGCTTGACCCATGTGACTAGGGGGCTTCCTATGATGCCAGTGTCAGAGAGTTTTGCATCAGCAACAGGTACAAGGAACTCCTCTGCCCACTCCTCCATGATCTGGTCCATGTCTTCGTCTATCAGCTTGTAATATGACTGTAACTCTTCCTTTCTCATCTCTGTGCACAATGATATAGATAAAATCTCGATCTGCACGGAACTTGGCTATTAGTCTATACTAGTGCAAGGTGCGTGGTGTCATGCACAAAAATTCTTCAATGGAAACCTTCAGTTGCATATAATACGCATGGAACACAATGTTTGATTTCCATTGCTTCAACATGTCATTGGTGTACCACAAGGTAGAAAAACTAACAACCAACGGCTCTGATGGTTCAATCTCTTGAAAGGTGGCTCCTTCAGGCATTTGCCAAGAGACAAATGCAATCAACATGATCAACCAACTAAAGTGGAATTCGTATCCCTGATCCTGAGCTTCGCGACTGTATTTCTCGATTTCATTGAAGAGGTAACTTGCCCAATTCATCTGCATGCCCTCCACACATTTTCCTGTGAGGTCCACCACGAACCCGATGACCTCTGTGGGGCGGTTCTTTCTTACGAGCTTGCCAGCTATGAGTTGGCAAGTGAGGCACACTGCACCATCCTGGACAGAGGCTACCTTGTAGCCTCGCTTTCCCATTTAGACTTCATCGTAAGCCTCCTTGATGTGTTGTGACAGGGATCGGTCTGAGGCCTTCCCTGACTAAAACTGTTGAGGGTCAGGTCCCTTCATGCTTAATCCTGTAATCAAGTGGATCAGCGTCGGATCCACAATAATCCTTCGAACGAGCCACAAGTATTCTCCATGGTAGCATGACAAGAGGCGTTTAACACAAGACTTAACCTCCTAGTGACGACCAAAATGGGGAATCTTCATCACATTTACACAGTGGACTGCGCGAGCTCCTTAATCCATGGTTGGGAGACCAGGCTTCTTCCCAGTTGTCTTTGTCATGTATCGCTGGGGTGCGAGCATAACATAGGTCTTTATGTCGTTGAGATTAAAGTCGTTATTATTCAGTAGTGGGATTTGTCCTAACTGACTCCCAACTATGCGTATTCCTTTCGGGATGTACAAGGTGATCAAGGTGTACTCATAGTCGCGTGGGATGCTGTCACGATTAACCGCGCCAGCCAAAGGTGGGATATAGTCTAGTAAGATCGATGGGATCTGCTTCGCATTAGCCAGATCGCCGCGATGCTTAATTCGTTTCTCAATCGCAGGGTTAACATGGCTAGAACGTCATCCAGTCGAAGGGGAAGCCTACAGTCCCCTAGTCGACGATGTCTGTACTCCTTCAGATAATGGTTTATCATCCATAAGCTTCTTGAATATCTCCTCGACAGACTTCTCTAATTCAGTAGGTTTGCCCGACATTCTCATTGTTAAACAGACAGGTCAGGGTAGGCGAACGGATAAGTAGACAAACATACATCAACATCTAGTTTATGATAACACAACTCAACACACAATCAATTCTTTGTTGGCTCATTTAATCACGGGTGGTAAAAAGTGGTCTCGGCACAACGTCCAATGGGTTAAATAAGTGAGGCCTTGTAACATATTCTTCCAACGGGCAGGAATGCTTCCATCAATGCGAATCTATCTGTTATGGTGTGGTCTTAACGTCCCAAAAGTAGTCCATTCTCTCATAAATGTGTTTCCTAGCCATTCTGGAGCGTCGTTATAATGGTCGGGGCACCTCCAATGGTCATATATCTTCACCAGGGCGAAGTCCCATTCTGCGCGGTCCTGCTGTTCCGACAAGGTTCAAATCCTGCGAACCTGCCTCCTGCGAGGTTCCAATATGTGAAGTCTTCCATCTGTTCTCTGTAGCTTCCTATAGCTTTTCTAACTTGGCTTTCTTTTTATTGATATTCCTTGCCTTCTTCCCTATAATTTGAGTCTTTCTAACAGTTTATGGAATCCTCTTTCCATTCTTATTCTTATCTTCTCCTAGCATGGTGACTTCGCATTGCTGATGTGCTCTCAAAGGGTTCGAAGTTAATACCCCTTCTGTTATTAATTCCAGGGTGGGTATTTTTATTTCTTGAATGGATAGGTCCTTCAAACCTTCTTGCATTCTTTCAACCTCGACAGCTAATTCTCTTATCTTTTGTTGCTTCTACTTATCTTCTTGTTTTTCTATTAATCGGTCTATTTTTCTAGCTATGAAATCCGTTAGTTATTGCTTTTTCTTTTTTGTAGCTTCTTCCTCTGCTTTCCTTCTGATTTGATCCTTCTCAATCCAAGTCTTTCATAACAAAAGTGGGAAAGGGGCATTTTTCTCAACAAAATTAATGACTTCAAATTCCTCTTCAGTTGATGTTCCATGGATAATAAAGGTACATTAGTAACTCTTCCACATAGGGTTATCATTTTTCCCTTAAACAAGCCTATCCTTCCCAATGAAGGTACCACAATAGGCTTTCTAAAAAATTATCAAGTGTCTTATGTCATAATATTCACTGGTGTTTCCTCATCCAAGACACAGTCTATGTCGAAGTCTTCTATTCTTGTACTTATGCATTGTTTTACTTTCAGGACCTCTGGTAAGCTGACATCTTTGTGATTATTCATTGTTTCTTTCAAATATGATAACATAGTCTAATCTTTCTCTGATTCTTTCTCTTTATGATTCTCTAACATGCTCTTAGTCTCTTGACTTTATTTTTCTTGTCTCATGCTCATCCTTTCAACTTTAGCAATCATCCTTGGACAATCCTCAATCTCATGACCAACAATTTTACAACAAAGACGAATAGGACTTGTACCAGGGAATTCCTTATCAAGATGTCCCTATCTTCTGCAGTTATAACATAGTGTCGATCCTCTTTTTCTTTTATATGTTCCCCAACCTCTTATGTACTGTGCATTAGGATCACGGTGTTGGACCTGCAAAAATTCTTTCTAGGTTCCTGCATCCACTTATTAGTCCAAAAATTCTTTCTATGCATAGGAATAACATATCTTTCTTCATTTCTATTAGCTTTACTTAGATCAACTCTTTCTTCCAACTGCGCCCTACCTCTCAGACTAGGACACAATCTATTAAATATACTTAAATTCATGCTTTCAGAACAAAAAATTTCACTTATCTTACTCTTATCAAAGCACGGAGCTTTACCTCTTTTAAGATCTTACCTCTTTTCTTCAAATCAGGTTTCTTTCTTAGTACAGAGATTCGCAAGTCAAGTAGAGTACTGGTAGAGTAATGCGCACTACGATAGCGGATCTACGCACATAGCTTCTCTTTTCTTTACTTCAATTCCAAGCAATCACATTTTCTGGTTCCGGAAACGAAACCATTTGTTGGCACAGGGACATACCCAGAGTTCAACGCACCAACAAAACCCTAACTACCGGCTCTTTCAGCAACACCTGCGAAGCAGGCGAAGTCTCACCTGAGGTAAAAGTAGGGGGGTTATAGGACTCAGGTGTATGTAACCAAGCTGGGACACATATCTGTGATAATCACACTTCACAGAGTATTCTAGCAACACTTAGAAGGTGATATGCATTAATTCATTATTTTCATTATCATCGTAGAACAAACCCTAAGATAGATCGACACAGTAACAATAAAGATTAATCACTTCGATCGGTTAGCACATATCATTGAGTTATATCTAACATTCATTCATTCTTAACACAACTAAAGCACTAAGCATCAACAGATCTATCTAACATACATAATAAGAAAATCACTAAGCAGATTCATAACATAACCAACAAAGCACAAAGCAAACCAAAGACACAAGATATACGTGGTTCACCCCAGTGTGGGGCTATGTCCACCAACTGCTTCGTCTTCTTTATTATTCTTCAATCTCTTACATTCATCTGCTCCTGTGCACTAAGCCACAGAGCCAAGCTTCTCACCAGACAGAAGATTTGCGCACTGCGCACCATATCCTCCTTCCCAAAACTAGGTCAAGGCACAGAGCCAACTTCTCTATTGAGCATAGAGCCTTACATATGCATTATGTTGCACAGAGAAACTCATAACTACTCGTACTTAGCCTCTTTTTCCATTATTTTATCTCCTTTCTACATTACATTCTTACTTATTTATACTTTTACAATAAGGCCTAATCATGGGTAAACCCATGGGCCGACATCCCATAACCCATTACAAAAACCCTAAGGAACCCCTTGTTGGGTCCACATAGCCCGCAAAATAAGTGAGATCCGTGATCTCAGCTCCGCCTGGGCGCTCCATCTTCGACCAGCCTATCGAAGTCCAAAAGTGGTCCAAACCTGACCAAGGTTACCTCAAAACTTGGTTGAGGGCCAACATGCGTTATGGTTTGTTGTTCTTAACTTTCATTTTCTGTTCTGCATTTTTTATGATGGCTGCAACATTCTTTCATTAAATCTTCTTCTTCTCTTTGATTTCTAAATGGTAAATCAATTCATGCAAAATACTTAACCAAAGTCTTTAAAAGATCATTTTTGGATCAAGTGGTATTAGAGCAGGTTGACAGTTGGTTGTTTTTTAGTATGCATGATTACTAGGTAAAAGATAATTCATGGTGAAGGAGATATTGTAGAAGGGGGTCCTGAGATTGGATCAAGAAAGAGGACATCTCAAAATGAGAAGATGGCATTGAAAGAAGGACTTTCTCAAAATGAAAGAGAGTTTCAAAGAGCTTTATTTTCCATGTCGAAGATGGTAAAAGTATTGTATGATGATTACTTGGAACGAAAGAGACCTGTTCAAGGGGAATCTTCAAAGCAAGACAAAAGTGAAGGAGGATAATACCCTCCAAAACCTCCTCCTTCACCTCCTTCATCTCCATCTTCTTCTTCTTCTTCAAGTACAAGTTCAAATCTTACTTCTGCAAGAAAACATTCTCATAAACATAAGCCTGACATGCCATTACTTAAACTTGATGTGAAATTCAAGTTTCCCATGTATAATGGAGAATTCAACGATGAGAAACTTGATAACGGGGTCAAACAGATGGAGGTCTATTACAATGTGCAGCAAATCAATGATGACGCAACCAAGATCAAATTGGCATCACTTCGTCTTGCAGGAACAACACTCATATGGTAGCAGAGTAAGTTGCAACATGGTACTCAACAAATTGGTAATGTATTTCCATCATGGAAAGATTTTATTTCTTCACTTAGAAAACAATTCTATCCTTTGGGGTATAAGGAAAAGGATTTAATTGAATGGCAAAGTCTTAAATTATGAAAAGAACAATCGGTGCAAGAATACATAGATGAATTTCGTAAGATGGATTTGATGTTAGATATTCCATTGCATACACAAGAAAATCTTATGAAGTATATAGGAGGTTTTCCTGCACATATTCGTAATACCGTGTTTATGTTTGGACCTACTAATCTTGATGAGGTTTCTGTTCAAGCAATGTATATTGAAGCAGGGAAAACTGGAGTTGGTGTATCAAGGGAATCATCTTCAAGAAATAAGGCAAAGGAAAAGGGAATGGGAATAAATAAAACTCAACGACAGTGAAGGAAGAGAAGCTCTCTTGCAAGCATTGCAAGAAAGAAGGGCACAATGATGAACATTCCTAGAAATTTCACCCAGAGAAGAAACCGAAGTGGTTCAAAGGGAGGAAAAAAGTTGCAGCAGTAGCACATCCGACAAAATTGGGATCAGATTCAGGTGATGAGTCTACAATTACAACAGTTGGTTTGTCAAGTGATTATTATGAAGATAGATGCAAATTGTTTCATATAAGGGTCATAATGAAACATACTAAGATCGATACATTATTAGCTAGTGGATCTCAATCTAACTTAATTTCAGAGGAAGTGGTTAAACAATTGGGATTGACAACTAAGTTACATCATAAACCTTACTCACTTAAATGGATAAGCAACAATCATAAATTACCCATAACAAAGCAATGCACTTTAAGGTTTGCAATTTCATCAAAGTTTGTGGATGAGGTAACATGTCATGTGGTGCCACTAAATGAATGTGGAATGGTCTTAGGAAACCCTTATTTATATGATCGCAAAGAAATATTCTTCACGGAACATAATTAATATCAATTGTTTAAGAAGGGAACTGAATATGTTGTACATGCTCATCATATTAAAGCAAATCAAACTCTACTAAGGATGGAACAATTAAGAAATGTAGCATATGAAAGAAACATACCTATAATTGTGCCAAGTAAAGTAGTTGATCTTAAGCATGAACATGAGATGGTTGTAGGATGTGAGTTCAATCATACTTTGCTTCAATATAAGTTAATGTTGTGCAAGCCCGTCAAACATATTGGTTCATTTTCAATCATATTTAGGATGTTATCGATACTAATGCTTTCTACATGGATGGTAGTGGGTTCAGAAAGATGTGAACAAGTTCAAATGGCTAACAATATGATTTCAGTTGTCATGGTTATTATGCAATTGATTGTGATGTGATAGGTGCAGAGGACAAAGTTTAAAGACAAAGGACAAGTGGGGAGGCCTATCCTACACTTGATGTCTGGTTAATATCCTTTTAGAGGACCAAAAGGTCTCAGTGGGGAGGTGTGATCCAAATGGATCCAAGAAGGCCAAAAATTCAAAGTTCTCGGATTTAGACAAAACCAACAACATCACGTAGTTCTCATCGTGTCGATTCTGACAGTATATTCTTTTTAAAAAATGGACTCTATATGTGAAAGTTATCGCAGTATGAAGTTTTTCCCAAACAGGAAAAAAGTCAAAGTCAAAGTCAACAGGTCAAAGTCAACTGATAGCATTAGTAGTATGGCTGATGATCTCAGCATGACACATGGCATCCTTTGAGCATGACACATGTCAAGTGTATTAAACATTTTTGGGTGTTGATGTGACGATGACGTGGACTATACGGACTGACATGTGGCAGTCAATGCGATGATGTGGTAGTTTGTACAGATGACACATGGAAGGTTATGGTTGGCTGACGTGGTAGTATGGATGCTGACGTGGTAGTTGACTAGATAGGATGACGTGGTAGTACGAACACTGACATGGCAACTGACTGGGTAGGTTGACGTGGCAGTACAAATGTTGATGTGGCAACTAGTTGGGTAGGTTGACGTGGCAATACAGATGCTGATGTGGTGACTGAATGGGTAGGTTGACGTGTCTCAAGCCAATTAGGGGGTGACAAATGGCCCAATTAGAGGGTGCCACGTGGGAGCCCAAATTTGCCCAATGTGGGCTAGGTCAAATTTTTAGGGCCCTGGTCACATGGGGCACCATATGACCAGGAGCCTAGGATTTGGGGGCTGCACTAGTTGTGCTAAATCTAGCGAATTTGGCCAAATTTGGAGGATTTTACCAAATTTGGCCCTGATTTTAGTGGATTTTTTTCTAGAAAATGGGATCTGAGCCCAAAACGAGCCTAGATATAGGGGGGAAGTTGGGATTTTGACCCCCAACTCAAATTTTATATTAAAAAAGCATGTTTGAGGTGTTTTGGGAGGTTCAGAATAGCAGAATGATGAATAATTTGTGAATTTCAAGCCATTTTTATGCAGGGAAGCCATTGAGGAAGCGAGCTTTGGAGGCCATTTCCGGGAGCTACGCTCAACCTTTTTCAGTGTTGTCAGTTGTGTTGGATTTTTGAGGTCGAGAAGAACACAACCAAACTATTTTGTAATCCAATTGATGTACTTTTGATGTAATTTTGAAGCATTGAATATTAATAAGAAATCATCCCCCACTAAGACAAAGGCCCAGAGACATAGGCAAATTTGTTGAACTCCATTAACAAGTTTTAACATTATGGTTTGTTGTTCTTAAGGTTCATTTTATGTTATGCATTCTTTATGATGGTTGCAACATTCTTTCATTAAATCTTCTTCTTCTCTTTAATTTCTAAATGGTAAATCAATTCATGCAAAATACTTAACCAAAGTATTTAAAAGATCATTTTCAGATCAATTCATCATGAATTTGTTTGTGGGCTGAGTCGTGATTTTTCTTGATGTTCCCATTGGCTATTTTCCTTTAACCTTATGTTGACCTCCCTTGTAATTTCTCATGTTTTTCTTTGTGTATGAAGTTTCTTCAACTTCCATGACTGAAATTTCCTCCACAGGCTCAATTGTATCTCTTTCAGGAGGTAAGTTTAGTTCTTATGCAATCCTTCTAGTTCTTTTTCTGTTGTAGAACTTTTTATACTCCGGAGGACTCTGTTTTAGTATGTCTTTCTCATGAAATATTGGTTTCTTCTTGCTTAACTTGATTTCCCTTGTAGTTGATGAAGCCTTCACTGGTGTATTTTTAGAAATTCTTGATGAGTTGTTGACTTATTTTGAAACCCTAGTATTCTTTACAAGAGTTTTTTTATGATATTTCTTTTCATGTTCCTCAAACCCTAATGAAGACAAAAAATGTTCCCAAGAGGTCTGAGTTTTGCCTAACTCTTGTCTGACCAGAACCTTGATAAGCCTTTGATGGAAAATATTGTATGGAGAATTTTTTGGATGAGTTTGCACTTTATTTTCCATCTTAGTCAAATGTTTTAAAGAATAGTAAGGTAAGTTCATCTTGTTGTCTCCACTCAGATGCAAAAGGAATGTCATGTGATACATATGAATAGTAGTGAACCTACCTTCACACGTTATGTATTTTTGAACCATTGGTAAAGTGTTCTTTCATTCCTCCTTGAGCCATGTATTTGGGATTCCCTTGCTCCATTATGGTTTTGGTGATCCTTGGTGAGAAACTAATTGTAGAGGTTCCCTGAGATTTATTTCTTTTTGAACCATATTTCACCATCGATAGGTAAATTGAAGGCTATGGAAATGGAATGCTCAGAAACCTGGATGATTAGGTTCCCAACCTGATTTTGATACCCATCAAAATTCTTTGCAAATGTCATGGAAACTTTTGTATGATGACCCTAAAATGCACTACAGAATTGGTACCAATGTGTTTGGACAAATTTCTCTCTGATTTCTGGTAGAGCTTCGAAAAGCTATATCTCATCAGGTTCCAATAGAAGAATATGACCACCTTTATTGTGTCCCATATCTGATATTACAAACCCTAACTTCTATACCAACGAGGGTTTTATTCTTTATGAATTAGGGCTTGATCATAACCTACAGCTATCGAGTATTTCTTGAATACATGAATGTCATAACTATCACCTTCAATAAAAAAAACTAAAAATTAATTCAAATATATAAAATCATGAAGACTAAATGGCCTAGACCATATCGTTTAATAATATCCCATATGTTCTGATTGGAATCCTCATGTACTTTCCAAAATCTATTTATTATGTTGAACTGAAACACGATCTTTGATAAGATAAGATCTCGATCTAATCCTTGGAATAATTTCAGAAAACACCAAGTGAAACACACATCTGAATGATTACTTGGAAATGAGTTGTCAGAACTTATGGTCTTTTTCAATGCATTATTTGGCAATAATGTTATTGTAGCGCTACAAAAACCACACTATTTTTGCAGCGAATGCATTTTGACCTCAAAACTTAGGAAATCCTCACACATTAGGAAATTAAATAAAGCCATCTCTGATGTGACCAATTAAAACCTATGCAATCACTTCTTAACATACCTTATAATAAAAAAATTAAATTAAATTAAAGAAAAGGCAACCAAACCAAAAAGTGAACAAAACATGTGAAATATAAAGAAGATAAAGGAAAGATTAATATGGAGAAGGCTTATGGGTGAGTAGGGTAGGATTACACATAGAGGATCAGTCGTGCGTGTAGGTTTAGGTACTAACAGGAGGAGACAGCTCTTCCTGAGGGGTCATTTAGGCTCCATATTGTATTCAAAATCTTCCTGTACTTTGCAAATGCCTGGAAGAATTTGGTGTTTTAACCCCCACACTGCAACCATAGGGAACGAATTTTTAAATGCCAAGATGCTTCTCTGTCATCCAATAACTATATTTTATTCTTTTCCAAGTTTATCAAATCTTCTTTTGATTCAGGAGTGGCATAAATCCCTCCTTCTGATTCATAGATATACTGGAGGGCTACTTTTATATCAATTAGGTCTTGATCATCTCACTGCCTCTTGAGTCGAGCCCATTCCATAGTTTCATTTTTTACTCTCTTTAAATTTGATGCAAACTATACTGCAGTCAGTGATCATAGGGGATCCAATGTTCTTTGACCAGAGAGTGAAAACCTTCCTCCTTTAGCCAGGTTGAATTGAACTTGAAAGAGTTGGTCGGTTTTTTTATCTCTCAAACTTCCAGGAAAATTGGAAAATGATCTAAATCACCTCTACTTCCTACCCACTGTCTTATATGAAGACAGGTCTCCAATATATTTTCTGAGACCAAAAACCGATCAATTATTTTTTCTATTCAATTCTCCCCAACTCTCTTATTTTTCTAGATAGGACTGAGTTTAACCAGGGAAACATCGATAAGACTCTTTTCTCCCAAAATGTGACTAAAGAAATATGATAAAGGATCGGGTCTCACCCTGAGACCCCATATTTCTGCAAATCCCATAGATAATTTTAGTTCGCCACCAAAAATGAGGCCATCATTGTTAAAAAAATACTTATTGAGCAGGACTTTCTAGAATGAAACACGGTCTAGGTAAGACTCGTATACATTTAGAACTGAGAGATTCATTCCCAGATCTTTCGAGCATATGTTCAACCCTAGACTTGCACCAAAACCCCAAGAGTTCTGAACCTTGACATTTTTGGTATTCCACCCAATTACCAACCCCCTTGATCAGCCTCTAGCATTCGCACTTACAAATCTCCAGTGTTTAAAAAGAGACTCCAGACCTGATATGACTGTTGTTGCTTCTCCCCCCAAAGTTTCCTGAAGGAGAATGATGTATGGTTGGTTTGACTCCACCAACCTTTGGACGACCAATTTTTTTTAGAGTCTCACCACACCCCTGTAGTTGAAGGAGAGACATTTCATTAGGGAACCCCTTCCATGATAGTCGATGCTCTAAGTTCCCCCAAAATGGATAATTGTTTCCTAGTTTCCATATCCACCAGTCCCCTATCCTAAGCCTTTGATAGGTGGGATTTTCTTCCCCGACCCTTGCCTCTTGAGGGGAGAATTGGAATTTTTCCCAAGCCCTCCATCGTTCTACTTATGTATCCTGAAGAATGAATGGGTCTATTCTTGAGATGATAGGCCACCGCATCTTCCTCCAAATACTTGGAGGACTCATGATTGATGATTACAACTTTGAAGGAGGCTTTGGCCTTTTCTTGGGCTAGGGAGAATTTGGAAATTGATGGGTCAGGCGGAGAGAAAAATGTCGAAACAAAAACACTAAAGGGAAAAGGAATATTTTTAAGGGACTCCGATCAATATCTACCCAAAAGAGATAAAGAATGAATCATAAAATTTAAAGAGGGTGGGGGAGAAGGGACAATACCCAGTTGGGAAGTGATCCCCTAACGCTTGGCCTGTGGCACCATACTTACTAGAGTTGAATGTCCAAACTCAGGGATCAACTCTTGACCAACTTTAGGAGAAATTTGAAATTCTTTATATTTGCTTCCTACTCTATCCTTTGGATCCAAGGAAGGGCCAAAATTTGTCCCTGCTCTACCCTGCTTCCCTGAGGGTGACGGTGTATCCACCTCTTCTTGAGTCACCACCCTCTTTTTTTGAGTCGATGTTCGAAGACCTCCACTTTTTCCATGAAAGTGCAAATGACAATGACTAACAATATTTCCATGGTTATGACAACACCGACACCGAAAACAGATGCCCTCATAATCTAGTTTCTGAAAATAATGCTTGTCCTCCAACACTAGTTCCAATTCTTCTGCCAAACCCCCTCTAATATCTAATATCCAATGAGACTAGAATTCTAGCCACTGTAAATTCACCTGTGGTAAGAAAAGACATGTTTGCATCTAAAAAATTCCCCATAGCATTTCCAAGATCGCAGAATCGGAGTGGAGTCAATAGTCCAAGATTTTTTCTGAACCCACTCTACATCCTCAACTTTCTCAAATTTAAAGAGAAATCAACCCTTTGCAAGAGATTGCACCATGGTAGGATGGATGAGGGCATTGGAATAGGACCTGGTAACCCAATCCTTTAGGGTTTTTATATCAAACAAATTCCTCTCTCCCTGCCAACCACATATGTAGCGACCATGTCCACTACCTAGGGCATCTTAATGTCCTGCCCTAGCACCAATTTTATAGTTTCCCTTGTAGATTTGATACACTTGTTTTTCTTGTGACACACAACGTGGCTTTTGACCACTGCATCAAATCCAACGCCTTTTGGTAAGGATCCCCTCTCCATGTAGGTCTCAAGGGTTTGCTCCGCCTCCTCAAAAGCTTCCCCACTATCGAAATGGGGTGATAATGCCAACAAGGATTCAAGGAAGCCTGAAGGGTCCAGAAAATATCCCTCACCAGTTGTGAAAGAGAGAGGGTTTCAAGTTGGGACAATAGTTGTGGACTAACCTTGTGGATCCCATCTATACTATGGGTTATCCTCCCAATTGGATCCACCGATACGAGGGTAAAAAACCATTGAAGTACTAGGGTCTTCAAGACCAAAAATGAGTAATAATTCACAAAGTGTTGAGTTCTCTAAGAGGGAAACTAGCATCCATTCTATAGGAGAGGAGACTGAGGAGAAAGCTCTATAAAAAATCCATGGAAATTTTGAAGAAGGGGAATCTAGGGAGGCAGATCCAATAATCAGGCTAGACCCCGAACCTAGCTCCGAAGGAAAATAGTGAGGGGGAAGGTCTGGATTGGCCATGAAAGTGCTAGCACCAGGAATGAATCCCAAGGTAGAGGCGACGTCTATCACCATACAATCTCCCAACCCTGTAGCAATGAGGCTCAAACCTGAGAAAATATCTAACTAGTGGACAACTAGCATTGTCCAGATCATATGTTCTTCCATTGGATCTAGAGAAAAATCTAGGAGTTCCTCTTCCCCGTCCAAGGGAGAGAATGTAGGCTCACTATCTTCTGCTCATTGACAAAGGGCCCAAAAATGTTAACCGCAAGGAGAAAAAACTAGTCCCTTCCACCTACCAACAAAAAAACCCGAGGGGGACTAAGGCTAAGGTTATTATAGAACACCATCACTAATATGTAGAGCCTCACTTATTCCAAGTATTTGGTCATCATTTACTGATATATATATATATTAAAGCTAAAAATATTTAGGTCTTTTCTATTATATACAATATAAAAAGTTACAACAAAATTCGGAGGGGTCTACCATTATGGAAACCAAAGCCCTTGCTCGATGATGTTCAGAAGAGTTGTCATTCCAAAAACTATCATTTTTCTAAGTCCCAAATCTACTAATAACTAATACCAAACATAAAACCATTCTATCAAAGTGTATAAGAGTAAAATATCTTAAGATCCTACTAATGTCCATATATCTAAAAAGAGAAAACATGATAACCAAGATCAAATCCGTCAACCACCAGATGGAGCCTGGATATCGTCTTCCTTTTCCTATGTTGGAGGAGCTGGATGGTCTAAATCCAAATCAATGGGGTTGTCTTTGGTTCTTGAGGAGTTGGCTGGAAAACCATCCAACTTCTGCATGGCTCTATGCTCTCCCAAAGATGACACTTTAAATATGATCCCAAAATCCAACTGGCATAACAACTCAAATTTACCTTCAAAGATACGTATGGTATGCAGGATGTCCCTCCTCTCCTTCATAGTTCTTTCCAAATACCACCCCACCATTGCTTTGACAAAATTTCAACGATTTTGAAGTGCTTTGTATCCCTTGTCCTGGCGTAAAACGAGTCAGTAACTCAATCCCGAGTCTCTTTCATAATATAACTGTCCATAGTTGACAGTCTTTGCTCCCTCACTATTGCCTCAACCTCCTCGACTTCTCGTTTTGTAGCATTCAAATAGTTTTTTTGGAATTTTTGGTCAATTTCCCATTCATGTGATGCGAGGGTGGGAGCCACTTGACCAGAAGAGGATGGGGCCTTCTCAGAAATCCTTGTCCTTTCCATCTCCCCCTGCTTCTCTTACCGCAGCCCCTCACCATCTTGTCCATCTCTATGATATAGCTCAATTTGAAGCTTTTTCTTGATATGATAACTCATTAATGTGTGTAATTTGTATATGCAAATGAAAAGGTTTAATTGGATGTGGTGCACTTTTGCCAACTATTAAAATATTATTTGGGAAAATGGGGTGCTTCTTGCATTGTGAACACAAAGTCACATGATGTCTCTCCAATCCATTTAACATGTTTAACACAGTTGTAGAGATTTGATAAAACACCCGACACAACGCTAACTTGGATGTTCATAGAAGGAGGGAACATTGTAATTATCAGCCCTTCTTACCACACTACCAAAATGATAAATTCCTCTACTTTATACCTTTTATTTTGAAAAACCTTAAAAAAACCTTGTATAAAATAATGAAAATTGAAGCTTTACCTAAATTAGAACAAACTAATAATGGATGGAGGCCGATCCCTAAGGACAAGGACGACCCCCAACTCATCTCATTACTTATTTGATCTATATTCATTATTATGCGTGTCAAATAATTAGACTGTATTATTGTGTATAATTTTTTTTTTACAATTCCAAAATATCTAAGGTTTATATACACATAAATGCAATTTTAATTACTCTAATAATACGTCAAGGTAGTGTTAATAATATGTTCCATCCCATAAAACTCGTTGTGATGATCATTGAACATCTTATTTATATTAATATTTAATATAAAAAAACCATAAATTAGTTCATAATTGATGTGTTTTAGTATTGTCTTGTTTCTTCCTAAGTGATTTTAAGGTATACATGCGAACATACTATTATAACAATACAAATTATATTTAAATAGTGGTTTGTACCTTTATGTCGTTTACATAATATCCTATTATAACAATACAAACTATATTTAAGTGGTGGTTTGTACCTTTATGTCCTTTACATAATATCTTACCTTTTCTTGATAGAAAAGTACGAAATAAGAATACTAAAAGAAATATAGATGCATTAAAAAAATATGAAATATATTTTTTTTAATTTTAAATTCAATAAATATATATATATATATATATATATATATATATATAAAATGAAGCATAAAGAGACTTCTTTTAGGCACCTTCCCTTAGGGTTCTTTTACAGAGGAATTTAGAAATATATATTATACTCCCAATAAATAAATAAGTACTCATGCAATCTAAGAGGAGGCATTCTTGTTGTGTGATCAGGTATACATGTTGGAAAACATAAAACATGGGCATCGGGTCCCAAGATGGACCCAATTTTAAAAGAAAGATCCAAAACAACTTTACTTTTTAATCACTAACCTCGAGATATATATCAATTGAAAGAGATACAGGGAATCATTAAAGAGATTGCAACTATTATTATAATGGATGCAAGTCACTACTCCAATAAGGAGATGAGGAGTTTTACAGTTTTCTACACAATCACAAACCACACATCCAATGCAATTGCAAGGAGGAGGAATCTTAGGGATTGAGACCAAATTGCTAGTGGGTTCATAACATACCATATGTTTTCTCTATACATTATATTATGCGAGGTCGAGTTAAAAAAAATGTATTGATTTTATTTTTATGGTTTATATTTAATAATTTTTAAAATATATTTAGTTAATAAGGAGTTTTGAGTTTTTGATCGGTTAAGAATTTGATATTCTTGAATTTAAGGATATAATTTAATGGCTCAATATTAAAAGATATTTGATAAAAGTGAAAGTTTACCTTTTTACAAATTACTAGAGGTTATTTTAAATGGTATGGTATTCTTTGATTAACGATAATAAGTTAACCTACATTTACAAATATAAGCCAATAATAATTATCTTCATTGTCAATTGACAACTAAATCATAATAAATTTGATCATTTAAAAAAAAATATTAATCCGTCAAAATCATTCAATATAAAAATATAACTTCAAGAACCATAATCATACCAGAAAAATAAAACCCTATTATTGAATATAAATTAAAATGAAAGCAACAATCTTTCCTTTCTTTATGTTTGTTAAGAACTCATTGTTTTAGAAAGGGTATAATTTGCTTTAAAATTGAAGTTCTTAATTTGTCAAGATCAAAAGCTAAAGAGAAAAGTGTTTCCATAAATAAATAGATGCCCATAAGCCTTCGTTCATGACATATTACTAGAGTTACAGTCAAACTAGCTACATTCGGGTTAATTGCATACCATTTAAAGCTGGTGACATCATCACGCTCTTATTTAGGTCGAAAAGTCTATACGAGGATGTGCAAAGTGGGCCCTGCTGATCCATATGGGTATCGATGGCCACCCACCTATTCCACTGGTTCAAAGAACAGTTTTCCATTTTGGCATTTTTTTTACAGTTTTTCGAGTCCCAAACTTCCAAGGCCAATTTGAGGCCCTAAAACGACATTTTTTTGGACTTTTGAGGGGTGAGGATGGAGAGGGGAGGAGGAGGGGGAGGGGGAGGGCGAGGGGGGTAATTCTACTCCAAATGAAAGTTGTACTTCTTGGATAGACCTTTCTAATGAGGTATCAAACGTGCCAATTTGAGGCCCTAAACGACGTTTTTTTGGACTTTTGAGGGGCGAGGATGGGGGTGAGGGGGGGTAGGGGGTAAGTCTACTCTAGATGAAAGTTGTACTTCTCGGATAGACCTTTCTAGTGAGGTCTCAAACGCCCCAAACGAAGATAGTAGTTACGCCCTTGGGAAGTTGACGTATCAACTACCCCCATCGGGCCCACAAACCTTTTGGCTTTTCATCTTTCGAGGTTAGGGTTTTGGATTTTATTTATTTAAAAAAGGCCTTTAGAGCCTCATTGTAAACATTATCTTCTTGCGAATGAGCATATCCGGCATATCTTTTCCCAGAGATAAGCTGCCACCATTCTAACGAGTTCATTCACTCTATATTTTTACAGTTATGTACATTTTGTTGATTAATAGAAATCGTGTATTAATGTATATTTATGCCTCTTGTTATATATTTGATATATCTTTGTTATATTATTGGCTCTCTTGCAATATCTATGTATATTTCTTTGTTATATCTCCGCTCTCATTTCGTGCTCAAAATAATCTAGATCAGTGATATTAGAACAAGGTGCTCTTGGTCGGGTTTTTTTTAGTGCATGTCCTTGACTAGGTCTGAGTATAGAAAATTGGGTCTCGATCTTGTCTCTCTTGAGGAAAATCACTCTTGCACACCCAAGAAACCCTCCATGGCGGAAGAAAAGAGAAACAATGAAGTAGAAAATTCTATTAATCTGTTGTTGGAGCAAGCTCTCACCTGACAGAGGGACGAAATGATGGAGAATTTTTCCCAAATCCTTCCACACATGTCGATAACAACAGATGCGTCTTCATCAAGTTGCCACTTTGGAGGCACTTCTCCTTTCAAGGTACAAGTTAATTTTTATATTCTTGTATTTGAAGGTCAAATGGATGCTAATGCTCTGGAAAAATGGTTAAATCTTCTATAAGGTTATTTCTTTGTGCACAATTTCTCCGATAGGTAAAATATCACCTTCACACTCCTTAAGGATCTCCCCCATTTCAAACATTGGTGGGAAACTTACTATGAGAAAATTTTCAGAGAGGAGTCTAGAATGTTCGAGGCTGAACCCACTTGGGAATATTTTGTAGATGTCGTTAAGGAACAATATTACCTTGTTGGAAACTATGAAGACCAGTACATGAGATGGACCATGTTGCATCAAGAGAGGGGCCAAGAAGTGTCAGAGTTCACCAATACCTTCCACACCTTGCGCACCAAGATGGGTATCAAAGATTTTGAGCATAATTTGGTTTTGAAATACTGTGGGGCTCTACATAGGTACATCCAAACCAAAATGGAGTATCTAGACATCTCATCGTTGGGAGATGCTTATCGATATGCTATCAAAATCAAACAGAAATTTAAGCGCCAGAACAAACGGGAGTTTGTCTCTCCAAATCCGCAACAACCAAAGTATGGTAAAGACGACCCTAACAACCAGCCTCCATAAAACCAGTCCAAGCCACAGGAAAAGAAGGGTAACAGAAAGATGAAGGAGGACACTAGAAAGTGGTGTGATTTCCACAAAATCCCTTGACACAACACTAATGAATGTCTCTCAAAAGAATCATTGGTGGCTGAGATCAAAGAAAAAGAGTCGAACCTTGATTCAAAATTTGATTCATAAAATAATGGAAGGAGACAAATCATCGACACGGACCTCACTACCACTTTCACAACCACAATGATACAACCAGAAGAACCAACAGATCCTGAAGAGGAGGAGCACCTCTTCCATTCATAGATGTGGGTAAAGGGGACCCCATTGCATTTCATTGTTGATATTAGAAACCAAAATAACCTCATCTCAACAGAGGTCATCAAACAGTTGGAATTTCCAACAACACCACACCCACAACCATACAACACTGGGTGGCTTTTCCAGGGACGAGATCTTCATGTCAGCCAACAGTGTCACCCCTCCTACGACATCAAGCCCTTCAAGGATGAGGTATTGTGCGATATTTCCCCACTTGATGTCTATGATGTTCTTTTGGGCAACCATATATGTAGAAGTGCCATGTTGTTTACGAGTCTTGATCCTGTGGTGTCATTGTTACTCTAGGGGATCACTTCTACAGTATACCAGAGGTAGTTCCAACTACTTTTTCAAAAAAACAGTGCGACAAAGTCGTCTCTCATACAATTTTTTTTAGCTTCTTCGCCATTCGGGAAGAAGGTGAACAAAAGGACATTGTAACCACTATGACCTCGGTCCAAGCCCCTTCTATCCAACAGAAACAAGTCAACAAGATTGAAGCAAAGCATAAAGATTCCTTTCACACACCATCATCTCATGTAGTCAGACTGGTTAAAAAGGTCCAACCCCTCCAACATTAGATTCACAACAACCTTCCACAAGCCAAGCAACACAACTTCTCCAAGGCAAGCAACTCACCAAGGTTCAAATTCAGCAAATGCTTCTCCATATCCCACGGGAACTCAACGCAATGGAGACCATTTCTTCCTAAGGAGGGATTGTTGATCCAGATGGGTATCGGTGGCCACCCACCTATTCCACTGGCTCAAAGAACAATTTTCCATTTAGGCAGTTTTTTACAGTTTTTTGAGTCCCAATTTTTTGGGGCTGTTTTGAGGCCCTAAACGATGGTTTTTTGGACTTTTGGAGGGCCATACTTTGTGTAAGACCTAACTTACAGAGCCTCATATAATAAACACTTTCTAATCTCCTACTGAAATTACTGCAACTTAGTTTAGAATTTTCTTTCATGATTTTTCTATACCAAGAAAATAAAACAACAACATAATAAAAAACATAACTTAATAAAAAACATAGAATGTTTACCTCAACCTGTAGATTAGTTGATTTAGTCTCCCTGGTTCTCTTATTCTTGAGCTTTCCCAACTGAATATTAACCTCCCAAGCAACTAGGAACAACCTCTCCGGCTCCCTAGCTCCAGGAATCCTTGTGATTTCCTGGCCCCCGAGCCCAAAATTTCCAGCAACAGTAGTGCCCTGTGAGTGTTCCCCAAAACAATTCTCCCAATTTCCTCCTTCTCCTCTATCTTTTAGAAATTCAGAAATCCTAAAACAAAAATGAGCTCCCTCTTCCAAGTCATCCCCTTCTTCCTTATCCTCCTCTCTCAAATCCCCCTCATTAATTCCCAACAACCTTATCCCCCCATTAATTCCCCAACAGCCTTATCCCCCCCATTAACTACTTCACCCATGTTTTAATAATAAAATAATAAAAGACTCATTAATATATTTTAATAATTAATGAAATTTAAATTAAAAACTATGATAAAATTAATCAATTTGGGTTGTTACATACACCCACCCTTCAAGAAACTTCGTCCCGAAGTTAGATTTATTTACAATACCAGGGTAACGACACACGATTTATATATCCACAACAAATAATCAACATCATGAATTCAAAAAACTTATACATACTAGTGTACATGTGCAAGGCGTACATGTGTAGCTAGCATATACATGACTCATACATGTACTAATAAAAATAATTATCACACCTAAAGTAATTCTTGTATGCATCCAATCCAATCAACGAGACTATTTATTTCATGAAAGATAGTAAACTATTTAAAATGTTCACAGAATTCCTCAATTACAATAATTTATCACAAGCAACATTTACTTAGATAATTGTAGTTTAGTTAAGTAATTATAAACACACACACACACACACACACACATATATTTTTCAAAAAGAGGAAATCAAGAACTTTTATAAGGAAAAATCCCCACGCACTCTCAACTACTTCTATTCATCCTTCCTCCCTAACTTACTTCCATCTTCCATACCTATCCTTCCTCTGCTGGACTATCTTCGAGCATCAACTATATTGACCTAACTCCAAATAGAACCCGTAAGTGGAAGTGTCAACTCTCTTGACCAAGCTTCCCCAACAGGGAACTGACAGTCATCATCACACGTCTAGGGGAGCGTGAGCTAACACCATCCTCCCATGAATCCAGGTTTCAGAGGATGCACGGTGGGAAATGCCTCCACCCCTCCTAATAGGACTAGGGTCCACACCCTACCATGGAATATACAGTGGCACTATGTTTCTAGGAATTTTGTCATTGTATATTCAGTTTTAGACAGTCTCACCACCTGAAAAACGTGCACTGGTCCACATATCATAGCAATGCATTCAAACCAACATAATTTCACATACAACGATTCATACCATATTTTTTATTGGTCGATGTTCACGACATCAACCTTTTATCATCATTATTCTATGGCTATTTCATAGCCTATTGACCTGGAGATTAGTCTATAACACAAACACATACATATCTATGCATTATTATAATGTAAATGCATTTAACCATAATCTCAATTCGTTATCCACATACCAACAACTTTAAATGTGAAAAATTTCAAGTTGGAATAGATTGCATAATATCCATCATAATTCAAATAACATTAAACATTCATAGAATTGACATTCACATAATAGATTGCATAATATCCATCATCATTCAAATAACATTAAACATTCATAGAATTGACATTCACATAGGTTCATACATCTTAAAAGTTCAAGTGTATCATTAATAATTTCACAGTGAATAGAAAATAAAGGTGATTAGGCCTTAGGTAATTCTATCTGTCTAAGTCAAAAGGTGGCATTACATACACCCAACCTTCGAGAAAACATATTCCTGAGGTGGTCAAAAAAGTGAGGGATGATCTCACCGTAAGGTCTCGACATCCTCCCAAGTAGCATCTCATGGGATATACTTGTCCCACTAGACCTTAACATGGTCTACCAGACGGTTCCTAAGCTATCAGAACCTATGGTCCAATATGCGTAATGGTTCTACCGTAAGGGTTCCCGTGTCCGATACCTACAATTCCTTCCAATTCAGTTTATGAGATTCGTCAGCAACATAATGACATAGGACAGATACATGAAAAACATTATGAGTTTTATGTAAGTGGGGTGGTAGTACGAGACGATAGGCAATGGGTCCAATTCTCTCTTGGATTTTGAACGGTCCTATAAATTGAGGCGACAACTTTGTCCCATTCCTGAACCGAATGGTACTCTTATTAGTCCTGATACGAATGAAAACTTGATCTCCCACTTTATAACTTTGGTCAGTCCTATGTGCATCAACATAACTTTTCTATTTATCATGTGCTTCCTTTAGTCATTTCCTAATCTGAATCACTTGTTCCTCCATCTCTTGAATCAATTCTAGCCCAATTGTCACTCGATCTTGTAACCTTTCCCAACTCAACAATGTTCTACATGGCCTTCCATACAGAGCTTCATAGGGTGGCATTCCAATGGATCTATGAAAACTATTATTGTAGGTGAACTCTACCAAAGCTATGTACTTATCCCAATGTGTTTGATTATCCATAACATACATCCTAAGCATGTCTTCCATAACCTAATTTACTCTCTCAATCTTCCCATCTGTTTTAGGATGATAAGTCGTGCTTAAGTTCAACTGAGTCCCCAACGCCGACTGCAAACTTGTCCAAAACCTTGAAGTGAATCGTGAGCCCCTATCTGAAATGATCTTCTTGGGTAACCCATGCAAACAAATGACCTCACTTATAAACACGCATGTCACATCAGTGACATCATAAGTGTCTCTAACCAGAATAAAATGATTACTCTTAGTCAACTTATCAACTATCACAAGAATGACATTGTGTCTATGCGATGTGAGCGACAATCCCACAACACAATCCATAGAAATGACTTCCCATTTTGACATAGGAACATCATGCGGCTGTAGGAGACCTTTCGGGTGGTGGTGGTCAACCTTCACTTGTTGACACTCTAGGAACTTGGCGACGAAATGGACTACATTGCGCTTCATGCCTACCTAGAAGAAAATCTTCTTCATGTCTGCGTACATTTTCTTCACACCTAGATGTGCACAATAAAGTTCTCTATGGGCTTCCTTGAGTATGATGCTTCGAATATCCCCACCTTCGGGGATGTGCATCCTTCATTGATGTCTTAATAATCCATTTGCTTCCAAGCTATATCCTTCATACTTTGGATCTAATTGCCTTCCACTCTGGAGGGTTGAAGTAACCTTTAAATACCAACTATCTCCAATAAGTTTCTCCAACACATGCTCCATAAGATTAACTTTTAAGGGTACCAAGGAGAAGACACATGGTCTCCTACTCAAGGCATCTGTGATCACATTCTCCTTTCCCTTGATGTACGAAATTACAAAACCATAATCACTCATAAACTCACTCCATCGCCTTTGCCTGGCATTGAAATCCCTTTGAGTGAAGAGATGCTTTAAGCTTTCATGGTCCATTTTTGAGCTCAAAGTTTTGCCCCACTAGATAGTGCCTCCAAAGTTTCAGAGCTAGCATTACAAATGCCAAATCTAAATCATGAGTAGCATAAATCTCCTCATGTTGCTTCAACTTCCTTGATGCATATGCTATCACTCCTCCATCCTGCATTAGCACATCCCCCAACTCTTGCTTTGAGGCATCTGTGCAGACTGTGAAGTCTTTTTCCATATCCGCCACTTGTAGAGTTCGTGCACTAGTTAGTAACCTCTTAAGCTCGATGAATGCAATATCACACTCTTTTGTCAATTCATACCTGACTCCCTTGAGTGGTGATGGGTTTCACTATTTTAGAGAACCCTTCCAAAAATCTCTGATAATAACTCGCTTGCACCATGAAGCTTCTTACCTCATGAGCATTTTTCGGCATTGGCCATTCCATAATGGCCTTTACCTTTTCTGGGTCAACATAGATTCCTTCACCAGAAATGATATGACCTAAATAGTGAATTTATTTCTGAAAGAAATAACACTTTGACAACTTGCCATACAATTTGTTCTCTCTAAGGCATGACAAAACCACTCACAAGTGTTCCTCATGCTCTCTTTTGTTCTTGGAATAGATGAGGATATCAGTTAGAAAGACTTGTACAAAGTAGTCTAAGTACTTTTAGAATACACCATTCATGAGGCTCATGAACACTGCTGGTGCATTGGTTAAACCAAAAGGTACTACAACGAACCCGTAATGCCCAAATTGAGTTCAAAATGCAGTTTTAGGAATATTTCCTTCCTTAATCCTTAACTGGTGATACCCTGATCGTAGATCAATTTTTGAGAACAATGCTGCTCCTTTCATCTGATCAAAGAGATCATCTATCTGTGGCATTGGGTACCTATTTTTCACTGTAGCATGGTTCAAATCCCTGTAATCTATACACAGTCATAAGGAACCATCCTTCTTCTTGACAAAAATTACTGGTGCACCCCAAGGTGAGACACTAGGCCTTATTAGCCCTAACTCAAGTAGTTCCTTCAATTGCATCTGCAACTCACAAAGTTTCGGTGTTGTCATCCTATACTGAGTCTTGGAAATTGGCTCCACACTAGGTTTTAGCTCGATGGTAAAATCAAGATCCCTCTCAGGAGGTAACCCTGACAACTCTTTCAAAAAAACATCCTTAAACTCTGAAAATACTAGATGTTGATCTAAGAAGGGTCCTTTCCCTTCATTCACTGGTTCTACTAGATACAATCGACAACCTTGCCTTATGCAATGTTTAACCTTCATGGTCCAGATAAAGCGTAGAGACACTTTCCTCCATACACCATGGATCTCTACTGACCTTCCTTCATCGTTAATACAAAGCACCCTTTTTGCAAAACAATCAACCATAGCTCGATGGGATTCTAACCAATCCATTTTGATGATGAGGTCATAAGTCCCGAGAGTAGTGACGTATACCTTCAACCTAGTAGTACACACTCCTAGGTCTACTAGACAATTATCAATGCTAGGTCCTACCGCTTGTTTTTCCCCCGAAGACATCTCAACTTGTTTAAAGTCATCATGCTCATAGGCTGCCAACCCACACTTTTCTAATGCACAAGGTGAAATGAAACTAACTGTAGCCCCAGAATCAAATAAGGTTTTAACTTTGACATGATTTAGCATACTTGATGACTCCACCACCGTGGATTGATGTTTTGCTTGACGATTATTAACTGCTGCATAAATCTGGTGGCTACCACTCGATCTTCCCATCGAGGCCTTTCCTTATCTATGCAAAAATCTTGTTTGTGACTCTGGGTAGTCACGCTGGTAATGGGGTCCTCCACACCCCCAACAAGTAACACGAGATGGAACCTGCGCATTGCCTTGTGACGGTCTCTTAAATGAGTTCCTTCCCCTAGAGCCCATGCCCCTACTTGCTACTCCCTGAGAAGGTTGCGGACTTGTTTGCATCGTTGGCGATGAGTGGGATGCTACACTCGCTGCCATTGAAATACCTGTAGCAATTGCTCTAGGTGTGACTCTATTTCCATAAGGAGGTGTCCTAGAGCTTCCTCCCCTAGAGAAGATCCTAGGGGCCTTCCCCATGAATCCAGGATGTTGTGGAAAGGTTGACCTCATACCTCTGTTTAAGCTCATATGCATAGTGAAAGCGTGGTGGACCCATAACCCACATATCCCATAATCGAAACCTGGCTCTGATACCATATGTAAGGCCTAACTGATAGAGCCTCATATAATAAACACTTAATAATCTCCTACTGAAATTACTGCAACTTAGTTTATAATTTTCTTTCATGATTTTTCTATACCAGGAAAACAAAACAACAACATAATAAAAACATAACTTAATAAAATACATAGAATGCTTACCTCAACCTATAGATTAGTTGATTTAGTCCCTGGTTCTCTTGTTCTTGAGCTTGCCCAACTGAATATTAATCTCCCAACCAACTAGGAACAACCTCTCCGGCTCCCTAGATCTAGGAATCCTTGTGTTTTCCTAGCCCCCGAGCCAAAAATTCTCAGCAACAACAGTGCCATGTGAGAGTTCCCCAAAACAATTCTCCCAATTTCCTCCTCCTCCTCTATCTTTCAAAAATTCAGAAATCCTAAAACAAAAATGAGCTCCCTCTTCCAAGTCCTCCCCTTCTTCCTTATCCTCCTCTCTCAAATACCCCCCATTAATTCCCCAACATCCTTATCCCCCCATTAATTCCCCAATAGCCTTATCCCCCCCATTTATTACTTCACCCACCTTTTAATAATAAAATAATAAATGACTCATTAATATATTTTAATAATTAATTAAATTTAAATTAAAAACTATGATAAAATTAATCAATTTGGGTTGTTACACTTTGACCCCCAACAAAAGTTGTACTTCTCGGATAGACCTTTCCGACGAGGTATTGAACACCCCAAATGAAGATTTTATGCAAAATTTACGCCCTCGAGAAGTTGATGTATCGACTACCCCCATTAGGGCTCACAAACCTTTTGGCTTTTCATCTTCTGGGGTTAGGGTTTTGGATTTTATTTATTTTAAAAAGGATTTGAGAGCCTGATTGTAAACATCATCTTCTTGTGAATGAGCATAGCCGTCACATCTCTCTCAGAGATAAACTTCCACCATTCTAGCGAGTTCATCCACTCTGTATTTTTACAGTTATGTACATTTCACTCATTAATAGAAATTGTGTATTACTGTATTTTTGTGCCTCTTGTTATATATATGATATATCTCTATATATTTCTTTTTTATATCTCCGCTCTCATTTCATGCTCAAAATAATCTGGATCACCTGCCCATCATTATTTTCATCAACCCCATTATTCAAAAAACAAAGAAGCATGGTCACATGGGTCTAGAGATCCATTCATACAGAGGGCCTTGCTTGGCTAAAGCCTATCTAACTCATGGCACAACAATGTTAGTCAAGCTATGGGGCCTTGTATGCATAAGACCATGTGGGACACGTGGCTACAATGTCAACTCTTGGTATTTTGTCATTGATAAGCACTTGCCCGACAATTTCTATAAGAGTTTTGTTTGATAGTTTTTCAAATGAAAAACGAATGAAGGAGTCACCACTTGTGAAACACAATCAAGAACAAGTAAGGCTAACCGATATATTTGAAGTTGTAGGTCAAAGATAAAATCAATCAATGATTTAACATGCCACAACAAAACCCACATAGAAGTAGCAAAATAATTTCATTGAAAGTGCAAATTCTAATGCACACTTTAATTTAATTTATTTTGCATATAAACCATAGGCATTGTCCCAACAAGGCCAATTGCGTCCTATTTGAGGGAAGTTACCCCATACCCACTCTAAAATAATAATCAATTACCACCGATTTAAGGTTATATGATAAATAATGTCTAGGGACGACCTTGGTGAAACATCTCTAAGTGTGGCTCTGGGCTTTTTCATGCTATAACAATACATATATCTTTGTAATTTTTCAAGCTATAACAATAGCTATATCTTTGTAATTTTTAAAGCTATGCTGCTTTGAGATCAGTGAAAGTAAGTTGGCTAACTCTAACTCACCTGTATCTGGACCCTGGTAAGCTTATGTCTGGACACACCGCCTCGAGTCAAGTGAATGTAACGGGTGTTATGCCATCATTGGAGGTGGGACCCTTTGATTGTAAACTATCCCTACCGAGCCTTATCATTTTGATTGAGACCAACAAAACATGCATAGTCTATCATTCAAGGTGGTATAACGCTGTGTCATGGACCCCTCACCGTCATATCACAAACTTTGTTACATTCCTATGTAACAAGTGCTCACCCAATTTGACATGTATAGGCACATACTTTTGTAACATATAAAAAAACTATATGCGTTTCTCAATTTAAAATTATTTCTTGATTCCAAACACCATTATTATCTAAACAATAGCTAAGAAGACGGTATGCAAGTGTAACCTACAAATCATACCAAACATACACTTTAATAGACTAAAAGGTTACTATTAGGGAATCAGTTTAAAACACAAAGAAATATATTATATTATTGTAGTATCTGCTTTTGAATAATTTTGATGAGTTGAAACATTCACAAAATAATTTTTCACTTACTATATATTCCCCTTCTACATCATCATGTTTCACACTTTTCAAACCACTCTATTATATCAACCCAAAAAATTATTGTACATCAAAATATGTATTGATTTTATAATCAAAGACGGTCCCAATGTAAGATTCCCATTGTCATTGTCATACAATAATTATTGTATTGTCCTTTCCAGTGGCCCATACACAAAAATTAATCATAGTCTCATATACATTATTCATCGTATTGTCCTACGTGTCCTTTGCATGGGTCAATAATCATCATCATATTGTCCCACGTTTCCATTGAACGGGTTATCCATACATTACAATAATCATAATATTGTCTTACGTGTCCTTTGCACTATATATATAATCATCCTATTTTCCTACGTGCCCTTTGGATTAAATATATATAATATATATACATGTTTACTTCCTCTTAAAGAGGGCACATAAGGCTCCCATGGATGGTTGATGAAATATCATATACTCATTAGTTAGGTAGGTAATGAACTCAACATCATTGGGACCTAGGATGGTAAAGATTGATTGCACTTTATTTGGATTCCAATAGGGAAGCAAGCTACCTAAAATTGTCAAGCATTGGTGGGAAACCAAGCTACCTAGTAATGGGATCTTCACTTTCATTGAATTTGGGAAAATAGTGTAAGTAATCACAAAATCACTGGGCTATATCATAACCTTGTAAGCGTCGGTGAGGAATGCAACATAATTCACCCCGAAAACTTGAACAAATTTGAAGGTTTAATTCAACTTCTTGATTTAGAATACCAAGGATTTGTCCTTGCTAATATTTAACACTCTTTTGATAAATAATGAACTCAAACGACTCTAGTTTGGAGATATGGCTGCTAATTGAATTTAACTTGAATTTGAACCATAATGATTCTCTAGCATCAACAATGAGATCAACTTGAAGATGTAATATAAAATTTGATCTCCTTTGATCCCAATCTTTTCATGGGAAAAATTCCTCAAGGAATACTTTAGTCCACCCTATCCATTCATGGAAAATGAGATTTATAGGATCAACACAAATAATTACTTCTCCCTTTTCCTTGACCAATTTAAAAATAAGCAAATAACTATTACAAGATAAAGTTTGTGAGCCTATGTCACAATAACATAGGTCATTTTCATCAAAATCAATCCAACATCCATACTTCCAATGGGATAACTTTTCTTGAGCACGAGTTAACCCAAAACATGCAGTTCTCACCCATTTCTCTAAAATTTGAACTTTTAATGGAGAACTTTAGGTTTCGTGGATTAGGGTGTGTTAAAATGTGACAACAATCAATCAAAAGAAAATGTAAAACTAACATTTACTTATGTAAATATTTAGTGGTGTTGGTTTACAAATTGGTGGAAGTTTGTATAACTGGTGGTAGTTCTCGTAACTATGTAACTATTCCAACATAGATATATATCAATGAATCCCGAAAGATATATTTTGGGGCTTGGTAGGTAAGCCTAATTGTAAGCCTATCTTGAATAATAGAGATACCAATACCTTTCCCCGTGGATGTTTCCTTGACACATTGTCAGGGTTTTATCACGTAATTCTCGTGTGTTATGTGAGTGATTGTTTTGTCTCTATTGTCATATTTCTTGCATTTAATTATTGTTTCAGGCTCTAAATCCCAATAAGTGGTATCAGAGAAAAGGAGAAGGAAGTTTGGTTTGAGGAAGGGTTGCACCGAGGTCATCTATTGCACAGAGAAGAAATATGTGAACGTCAATCGAAGAATTCTTGGAGGGGGATGGTAGATTTGTATTCTGAGATCGAGCGAAGACTAAGTGAAAGATTTCCCTACAAATTGTTGTGAAGGCCACGGAAATTGGAAACCGCGAAGATACAAAGTTTAAAATATTTTTTATTTAAAAATAAAATTACACAAGTTTTTGGTTTATGAGGAAGAATATGTTTTGAAAAGAAAAAAATATATTGTGGAGAAATATATTTAAAAAAAAAATAGGTGTGGAAAAATATATTTTGTTTTTTTATATATTATTTAAGTGGGTGGAGTCTTTAAATTTTTTTATGGAAGTTTGAATATTCACAGAGAGTTTGGAGCCGAAATATATATTTGAGCAGAATTTTTTTTTTTATGAGTTTGGAGTGTAAATATATCTTTTTTATTCACAAAGAATTTGGAGTAGAAATATATTTTTCAAAAAATCAAATTGATTTTTGAAGTGAAAAATCAAATTGATATTTGAAGAGCCAAGAAATATATTTTTTCAAAAATTCAAATTGATTTTTCGGAGTAAAGAAGAGAAAAAAAAAACAAATTGACTTTTGGAGTGAGTCTATGTATAGAGAATTAACGACAAAGATGACAAATGCTAAATTTGAAGTTGAAAATTTTAATGGTAATAATAACTTTGCATTGGGGAAACTTACTTAAAATGCGAGATTTGTTAGCAACAACAAGAGCGGTGATGGTGGAATGACCATGAAAGAAAAAGAAAAAAAGTTTATTAACCTTGGAGTTGTAAAATTATTGATTGCATATAAATGGGCATACAATTGTAAGACTTGGATAGGCATGTGTACCCCTGGTTTATTGGGTCACTTATGAAAAGTATAGACATAGATTTAAGTAGAATGAAGATATGGGGGGCATGTATGTTGGATTAATCTTGACTCAGTGAAAAATTCAAGGAGTTAAATTTGTTTTTTAGGCCAAAACACATGGTTTTTCGGGTCCATGTTTTTTGGGTAGCCCGTGGTATTGTGTCCATGGATTGCATGTAATGAAGCCTATAAAAGGCTTCATGAACTCCATTGTAAATGGGCCTGGAGGTGAGAAGTAAAGGCTTACTTGGCCGACTTGGCCAGATTGGGTCAAGGGAATGTTCATGATAAGGTGGAGCACTGAGACTCCATTGTAAGGTAAATGGTGGTGAGCGACAAAAGTTCACATGGGTCGTCTTGGTTGGTTTTTGGTCAAGAGTTTTTTTGAATGCAAAGTTCGAGGTGGAGCAATGTCTTCATTTTAGAAAGGTGGGTCTGTTGAAAGGCTGATTTCTTTAGAGTTTTGTAGAACATTGACATGCCAATCATGTAGTTTGAGAATAGATGATGGATGTAGGTTCATATTCATGGATTTTTAAGGAAGCAAGGATCGAAGCGACATGATTAGTAATTCCAAGCTGTAGCAAGTGTTATGGGCATAAGTGGTTGTGTTATCTAGTAAATCGGTCACCATCGGTTGCAAAAAGACTAGAAGATTCTGGAAGACGTATGACCAAGTCATATGGTGATTATTCAAATATGAAATTATTTGGTTGTGATGCTTATATTTTTTATCAGCGTTATAAGTAGGACCCAGATCAAACAAGTAGATCTTTTTTATGGTGATGATGTTAAGGGATGCATATTGTGGGATCCTACTTCCCACATAATCATCATGGACTAATATGCATTGTTTGATGAATCTCCTTTTACAAAATCAAACATAGTAAAGGATGAAAGGTACAAAACATGACTGGTAGCAGAAGGGTATTTGGAAGGTATTGATTTCCATGAAAGTTTCTCACCATATGTTCAGCTTGTTTCTATTCATATTGTGTTAGCACTAGTCGTGTTACTTGATCTTGAGTTAGTACAGCTAGATGTTAAAATTGTTTTACATGGAGTTTTAAATAAGGAGATGTATATGGAACATCCAGAAAGGTTAATTTAGGATCACAAAAAAAGATTTGTTTGCAAACTCAGGAATCAGTGTATGGCCTAAGGTAGCCACTCAATGGTACAATATGTTTGATTCCTTCATGGTGAGACAAATTTTACAAGAAGTGAGTATAACCATTGTGTTTATGGTATATTTATTATCTTGGCATTCAATGTTGTGCTTGTTGCAAGCACAAGCATGTTTGAGATCAATAAGTTGGATTAATTGGTTAGGACGTTTGATATGAAGGATCTAAGAGAAATGAAACAAATCTTGGGCATGGAAATACACAGAGACATGAAAGATGGTAAGCTTGGTTATCACAACAGAAGTATGTGGTGAATATACTTAGGAAATTTGGTATGAATAATGTGAAACCGGTAAAATCCCTTTGGATTTCCATTGTAAGTTTTCTTCAGGTTTATGTCCTAACTAATGAAGAAAAAAAGGGTTATATGTCTCAAGTATCGTATGCTAGTAGGAATTTTGATGTATGAGATGAAATGGTCGGTATTTCATATGCCGTTGGTGTTGTCAATAGACACATGGAAAAACCAGGTGAAGAGCATGGAAATTGGTGTTGATGATTGTGATGTAAATGTTCAAGCATTTCACATGAAGTTGGTGTTGTCACTGGACACATGGAAAAACCGGGTGAAGAGCATGGAAATGGGTGCTTCAGTGTCTTAGAAGCATAGAAGCACAAGTATCACCTACAATGGTTGTAGTGATTTAGTATGTGGTTATGATTCAAGATATTTGGACAACAAGAGACCTACCTCAGGTTATGTCTTACAAGAATGCAAGGATATATTGGGTGAGTTTGGAAAAGTACAAGATGAGGTGTTATGTGGTGGTCAAAGCGTTGTGCATTTTCCTAATAGTCCATCATATAAAAATGGCACAATGCATCATTTTGTAAGAAATATTACTGATGGAGGCAGAATGGTCCATATTGGAGCGAATTGTGCAGACATGTTCACGTAACCAATACTGTTAGAGAAGTTGCAGAGTTGTGATGGTGTTTTTCTTCTCTTGTCTTGCAAAAGAGGCGATGAATGGGCTTGGGAAAGATATTAGATAAATTGTTTTCAAGGTGGAGATTGTTATAATGTGACAACAATCAATCAAAAGAAAACGTAAAACTAAAATTTACTTATGTAAATATTTAGTGGTGTTGGTTTACGAACCGATGGAAGTTTGTATAACTGGTGGTAGTTCTCATAACTATGTAATTGTTCCAAGATAAATATATATCTATGAATCCCGAGAGATGTTTTTTTGGGGTAGTAGGTAAGCCTAATTGTAAGCCTATCTTGAATAATAGAGATAACGATACCTTGCCCCGTGGATGTTTCCTTGACACATTGTCAGAGTTTTACCATGTAAATCTTGTGTGTTATGTGAGTGATTGTTTTGTCTCTATTGTCATATTTCTTGCATTCAATTATTGTTTCAAGCACTCAATCCCAATAGGGTGGCCAACATGTATTGATCCACTATTTCTCTTGACATTAGTTCGATTAATTTGGATCTTTCCATCATGGTTTATGCTAACAAACATAGATCTTGCCTTTGTTTTCTTTCTTCATGTACTCTTTGGATTGCTTATGTGGTTTCTTGTATTCTAATCACTTCTTCATTATTTTTGCTACGCGAAGCTGCAAAGAGATATCTAGATAACATGACACATAGAGGATTGGCTTGTTCTCTAGTGAGCATATTATCCAGATAATTTAAATGTCTTGGCTTAAAAACAATATTGTAGTCGAAGCCATCTAACCATGCAACCCATTTGAATAACCTAGTGTTACCTTCAACAAGCACTTTATTATCTTTCAACATAACTTGAATGATCTTTAGGTCTTGTATGATTTGGTTGAAAATCCACCCAAGAATGCAAATGAATGAAGGAAAGAAAATCTAGAATTCATAAATGAGGAAGAATAAATTGTATTCTACTCAAGAGAATGCAAATCATACAATGAAAATGATATGCTCATATGAGAATGATGGGTGAGTATATATAGGATTTACCACCCAAGAGACTAAAAAAAAAAAAAATATGGGATAAAGTGAAAAAGTCCCTAAGTAAACTTAACCTAGTGTGAAGAGAGCTAAAGCATAGAATTATCCAAGAAAGAACTAGATAGCTAAATGACCCTATTCACACTAACACCCCCCCTTAAGTGAAACTTAGGGGGAAATGTAAACAAATATGCAAATTGTTAGGCGAAATCTATGTCGTTATAATAATGTTGTAGTACTTGCCCAACCATTTAATTGCCAACCCGGGGTACGTAGACTGACGAAGCACACGCACTGTATATGCAGGACTGAAGTAGAACTAATCTAATCTAATCTATGTTGCTGAAATCAAACTGATCTAAGAAAGCATTGAAACACTAACTAGGAAAGCATGAAATTGCC
>ML785582.1:115260-138725 GCA_009831015.1 Picea engelmannii
AGAGAGACATGATATGAACATACTTTCTCTTAGTGAAGGGTTTGGTGAAGATGTATACAACCTACTCTACTATAGGACAATAACACAAATTGATGACCTTCTCTTGAATCATCTCCCTGAGAAAATGCATGTGGATATCGATGTGTTTGGTCTATTGATGAAGAACTAGTTTCTTTAAGATCTAGATGGCACTATGGTTGTCACAATAGATCACTGATGGATTATGATAAGTGATTCCAATTTTAGTGAGAATATTATGAAGCTAAATAGTCTCAATGGAGGCATTTACAACCCCTCAATACTCAACCTCAGTTGAAGAAAGAGAAATGACATGCTTCTTCTTTCTCTGCCAACAAATGGGACCATAGACAAGTTGAAAAATGTAGCCAAATGTAGACTTGCGATCATCGATATCACCAGCCCAATAAAAATACCTATACCTAATCAAATATGAACTTGTGCACATTGCATAGTGAATCTCGTACCCATGAGTGCCTTGTATGTAGTGCATAATGTGTTTGACAACCTTCCAGTGAAGTTCATGTGGCTTCGTCATGAAGCACAAAACAATGCCAACTGCAAATTAAATGCCAGGGAAAGTATGGGTCAAGTAAATGAGTCCTCCAATGAGATGATGATACAAAGTGGCATCAACTAGTGGTGTGGAACACTTCGCCTCAAGCTTGACTCTAAACAAAATGAGAGTCGGTCCAGGTTTACAATCAACCATGTGGAAACAAGCTAGAATATCAAGAGCATACTTGGGATGCATAAGAGAGATATCAAAAGAAGACCGAGTGATCTCAACCCTAAGAAAAAAATGTTGTATACCCAATTCAGTGATGGAAAACCTGTCATGCAAACCAGTTTTGATGCTTGCAATGATGGATGAGGTGTTGCCAATGAAAATCAAGTCATAAACATAGAGAGTTAAGAATACAAGAGAATCATTTTATCTCAATATGTAGACATTTAGATATGAGTGGAATATAGAGAAACCAACTGAGAGAAGAAAGGAGTCCATCTTGGCCAATCCCACGGGGCTTATTTGAGAGCATAGAGAGACTTCTACAATCTGCATACTAGTGAATAATCCTAAACAAATCGCTATGGTTTCTCCATGTAAATGTCCTCATGTAGATCCTCATGAATAAATGCACTCTTCACATCCATCTGATATACAACCCAAGCTTGAGCTGAAACAATAACAAGTATTGAGAGAATGGAGTTCATTTTGGCAACAAGGACAAAGGTCTCAGTGTAGCCAACACTAGGAACCTGAGAAAAAACTTTAGCCACGATTCTCTCTTTGAACTTGTCAATTGATCCATCTACTGCAAATTTGGTCCAATAGATCCTCTTACATTGAATCGGTTTACTTCCCTTAGGAAGTGGAACAAGATCCCAGGTTTTTTTCTGAATCAACGAGTTGTACTCTTCCTCCATTACTAAATCCCACTCAACAATACATGATGATTCATGAAAGGACTATGGATATGAAGTCATGCCATTGTAGGAATGTAGAATATATTGATGATGTGACCAAGTCCTCTGAGTATCAAAAGGATCCCCAATAAGAGTTCCTGCAGACTGAAGTGCATGACGATCCCAACAAGGAATTATAGGGGATGGAGGAGGAGAATCATCATCCTCATAATATAAAATCTTTGAAGAGGAGGATGAAACTATTGAAAGATTAATTGTTGAAAGATCAATTATTGAAAGATTAATTGTTGAGATTAGTTGTTGAAAGATTGATTGTTTAGATTAATTGTTGAAAGATTAATTTTCATTGAATTTTAGAAAGATTGGTTTTCATTGATGTCAACCCTTGAACATGACGTTAAAAGGTTGCATGTCAAGGTAAAGTAGTTGTAAACTGAAGTTAACAAGTTGCATGTCAATTGTTTATGTCAAAGTAATTGTAAACATAAGTTAACAAGTTGCATGTGAGTTGCATGTGCACGTCAGATGCATGAGATCCTCATTAAAACACATGGAATATTCAATTGGAAAATAACTTCTCAGAATACAGGTTGAAGATATAAGGTAGTGAATCGAAGGCAAAGAGGTCCAGTGAAGTAAGAAGTTTGTAGGAGTCGAGCGTATGAAGAACAAGTTACATACAAAGGTTCTTTGAGAAAATCCACATATTTTAGGAGGAAAAGTGCATACATCCACAGGTTGCAATGAGGAAAAGAGCGAATACCCGCGAGAAGAATGTGTATAGGGTCGCGAACTTGTGAGGAAATGTTTTTGAATATCAAGGATATAAAACTCAGGTTAGCTACAAGTTGAAGGTATGTGTTCCTATGTGTGTTAGGGTGAGTATTATGAAGAGATCATGAACATGTATGTCTTAGTGATTCATAAGCATTTGATTTGGATAACTCTATTGTGAATCTTGGTATGAGGTGTGTGTGGTTGCAGTATTGATGATAAATTGATATCAATGGAAATAATAGAGGTATCAGAAACAACAACAAAAACAGGTTATCAGTTACAACGACAAAGGTAGTGACAGAGTGGTCTACATTTATATTTCAGGGAGGTTGGATGGGGCAAGGAAAGGGGGTTGTAGCCTCCTTCCGGCTGGAGCTGTTAAATTAGGGAGTTGGAGATTCCTTCAGGTTGCATCTTGTAAATAGGGGGTTGGATCCTCCTTCTAGTTGTAGCTGGAGAAATATGAAGTTGGTGCTTCCAATGAATGTACTCTTTGATAAATAAGAAAAGTATCCTGTGGTTTTCTCCCACATTAGGTTTCCACGTAAAATTCTGGTGTATTGTGTTTATGTGATGGCTATGCATTGAATTATGTTGTTTTGAATTCTCATGTTATTTATAGGAGGTTTTATATTGTGATTAAAAGTACTAATTTTGTGCATAATAATTCACCCCCCTCTTAGTATTCCAACAATTGGTATCAGAGCAGGTCCTTCAGGAAGCAGTTTAACCACTAGAAGAAGATCATGGAATACACTAAGTTTGGAGCACCAATGTTTTATGGTCAGAACTATACCTTCTGGAATAAAAGAATGAATTTTTTTTACAGGCACAAGGATTTGATGTTTGGCAATTAGTAGTAGATGGGTATACAACACCAACCACTTTCCCAACCAAAAGAGATGGAAACAAACTTAGCAAAAACAACTCAAAGGAAAAAGGCACTATTCTGAGCAGTCTAGTTGATTCAATATTTGTCAAGGTTATGCATTGTGATAGTGCAAAGGATATTTGGGATAAACTCCAAAATATGTATGAAGGCAATGCCAAAGTTAAGGGAGATAAGCTTCAAATTTTCAGAGCTAAGTTTGAACAGTTGAAGATGAAGGAAGATGAAGACATTACAACCTACCTTCTGCGAGTTGACAAAATAGTTGACACTATTAAGGGATTGGGAGTAGAAGTTGAAGACTTAGTGGTTGTTCAAAAGGTATTTAGGTCACTTTCTATGAGATCTAACCATAAAATATCAACCCTAGAAGAAAGATACGATCTCAGTACATTGAGCATGGATGAGCTACATGGAATAGTTACAACCTATGAAATGAAAATAGAACAGGAGAACCTAGTCACAAAGGAAGAAGCTTTCAAGGCATCCAAAAAAAATAAATAAGAAGACCAAGAAGAAGTCAAAACCATGTTGCAGTTGTACTGATGATTCAGATGAATATGAAGAGATGTCTAACTTCGTAAGGAAATTAAAGAATGGAACCAACAATTATAAAGATATGATTCCATTGAAATGTTTTAATTTGTGGTGGTATTGGTCATTTTGGTTCTAAATGTCCTCACAAGAATAAAGACAACGATGACGAAGAAACTTCTAAAATGGAAAAGAAATATCAAAATGGAAACAAGAGAAGAAACAAAAGGAAATTCTTCAAGAAATGTTTCTACTCAAATGAGGATAGTTCCTCATCAAACGAGGAGGATAATGACAATGACAATGATTCAGAAAGAGTACTCTTCATGGCAGTAGAAAATGATTCGAAATAACAAGGTGAAGTCGATCTTACATCAAATATAATCAGTGCATTATAAGAACTTAGGAATGAAAGAAAGAAAACAAGTCATTCAAGGCGGAGTTAAAAATGAAAGAGGGATCTCAGAATTCCAACTCTGAAGAACTAGATCAGATCATCACAAGTCTAACAATTCAAATAGAAGAAGATAGAATGATTGAGGAAATACTTGGAATCCAGTTAGAAGAAAAGGAGAAAATGATTGGAAGCTTGGAAGCATAAATAGCCTCTTTAAGGAAAGATCTTCAGAAGAAAGATATGTAGCAGAAGAGTACCAGAATATTGCATCAAACAATCGGCAGTCAAAGACCATCTGATGACAGATCTAGACTAGGATACAATCATGAGAAAGGATCGAGATCCAAGATAACAAAACATGAAGAAGGACAAAACAACTATGCAAAGATTGTCAAAGATTATGTCAAGAAGGAAGAATGCATGCCCCCAAAGAAGAACATTCCAAAAATAAAGAAGACTTAAGAAGACAAATTCAGAAGGAGTGCATCACAAGAATATCATATACTCAAGGTATCAAATGTTATTTTATGGTTATTATTTTAATTGTGCTAATTTTGGACATAAAGTTGTAAATTGTAGGGCCTATGCCAAGAATCGAAGAAACTATGCAGGGTACTTAAATAATGGTTATCCCATAAAATATTATGAAGCATATAGAAGAAACCAAAATAGTTTTGGTTCATTGAGAAATCAAGCAGAATGCTATAAATGAAACAATTTTGGACACATAGCGAAGAATTGTAGATTGACTATTCCACCTGGGTAACCAAAGCAAAACATCAATAGTCAGACAACATAACCACAAGAGATATGGAAAAGAAGGAAGAATCAATTCTCTCTTTCTCTACAATCCCAACAAAAGAAAAGTGATTGGTATGTTGACAATAGTTTTTCAAAGCATATGACAGGTGACAAGAACAAGTTTATAACTTTGAAGAAAGAAAGAGATGGATCAATTTCATTTGGCAATAATCATTCAACTAAAATCATAGTAGAGTCACAGTTAAACTTGGAAGCAAAGATGCAAAGGCAGAAAATGCTCTACTGGTGAAAGATATGAAAAACAATCTGCTGAGTGTAAGTCAAATGTGTGACCAAGGACACACACTTTAGTTAGACTTAGAGAAATGTGAACTTAGGAAAGTTAGTGGCAACAATGATAATGACTTTGAACAACATATATGTTTTGAATTAAATTGGAAAAGAAAGTTGTTGTTTAGGAAAGGAAAATGAAAATTGGCTCTGGCACAGAAGAATGGGTCACATGCACTTTGACAATCTTGTTGAAATATGCAGAAAGGAAGCAGTAAACAAAATGTATGAAATTTCAAAGCCAAAAAATACTTTGTGTAAGTATTGTCTACAGGGAAAATAGACCAGGACCAAGTTCAAATCAAAGTAGTACTCAACGACAAAACCATTGGATATTGTACATACTGATCTATGTGGACCAACAACAACAAAGGGATTAAATGATGAACAATACCTCATGCTATTGATTGATGACTACACAAGAATGACTACATTTTTTTTTCTCAGGAAGAAGTCAGAGGCATTCAAACATTTCAAGATATACAAAGAGATAGTTGAAACAAAGAGTCTGAGTTTGAAATGTCTATGATAGGTGAACTGTCATTTTTTCTTGGTCTGCAAATTACTCAGAGGTCTAAAGGGATGTTCATTTCTCAAGAAAAATATCTAAGAGAAATGTTGAAAAGATTTCAAATGGAAGACTCTAAACCTGTGGGCACACCTATGGTTACTGGATGCAAATTAATTAAGGATGATGACTCACCTGAAGTTGATCAAAGTTCATATAGATCAATGATCGGTAGCTTGTTGTACATCATAGCATCTCGCCCAGACATAATGCATGCTGTTGGAATGGTAGGAAGATATCAGTCTGCACCTAAACATGGACATTTTCTAGCTGTCAAAAGGATATTCAGGTATTTGAAAGAAACAATGACTTATGGTCTGTGGTATCCCATAAATCAGAATTTTCAGTTAACTTCCTATTTAGATGCAGATTGGGAAAACTGTGTTGATGAGAGAAAAAGCACCAGTGGAGGAGCATTCTTCCTGGGTGACTCATTAGTAGCATGGATTAGTAAAAATCAAGGTTCCATTTCTTTATCAACTACAGAGGCAGAGTACATTGTTGCTGCTACCTGTTGCACTCAGATATTATGGATGATTCAGACACTTGCAGACTTGGAGGTAAAATACGTTGCACCATTCCCAATCCATTGTGATAACACTAGTGCCATCAGTGTGTCCAAGAATCCTATATTCCACTCCAAGACCAAGTATATTCCCATAAAATATCATTTTCTGAGAGAGCAGGTCACCAATCAGATTGTTCAGGTCCATTACATTCCGACCACAGAACAAATTGCAGACATCTTTACTAAACCCCTAGCCAAGACACTATTTGAATATCTCCGACAGAAGCTAGGTGTCATCCCATCTCACATCTAAGAAAGTCCATCATGTTAGGGGGAGTTTGCATTGGTTGAACATATGATACCTCCTAAACATACTGCAACAGCTCAGGGGGAGCGTGTTTTCTTTGACATTGATGTCAAAGGGGGAGAAAAGGAGTGGTTCTGACCGGATGCTACAGTTGGAGGTCCAAACAGATGAGCGCAGCCGTTCAGGGTTGCCATCAATGCCAAAGGGGGATATTGTTGGAATGTTTACAAGAAGAGTGTGCTTGTCATTGATGGAAAGAACAACAACAACGACCATAAACATGCAGACAAGGAAGATCAACAGATAGGCAGGCAAGGAAGAACAACAATGATTAAAAGGCAAGATCAAAGTGTTGATCAGACTCCATTTCGGAGTTTTGGCTACCAGGATTTTGGATACCAGGAGTTGGAGATGTCAAGGACCCTCACGAAAGGAGTCCTGAAGCGGTGAAATGCGAAACGCCGATGTGATGTTGGTCCGACTCCATTTCAGAGTTTTGGGTACCAGGATTTCAAATACCAGGAGTTGAAGTGTCAAAACACTTCACCACAGGAGTCCTGGAATCATGAAATGCGAAACGCGGAAATCCCAAAAGCAAGAGACAGTTTCGAATACTGGAATTTCAGATACTGGGAGTTGGGGATGTCAAGAACTCTTACTATAGGAGTCCCGAAGTCATGAAATGCGAAATCACGAAATGTCAAATACTCCATACCAGAGGTTCGGATACTGGGAGTTGGAGATGTCAAGGACTCTCACGACAGGAATCCTAAAGTTGCGAAGTGTGAAAAGCTGAAAATTTGAGCTGACTCCATTTTGGAGTTTCGTAGACCGGGAGGTGGAGTTGTCAAGAACTCTCACGTCAAGAATGTTGAAATCACAATGTGCGAAATCACGAAGAGATCTAGAACGTCGAATCATCTAGAGTGTGGACCGTTGATCCGACTCCATTTTGGAGCTTTGGATACCAGGAGTTGGAACAGTCAAGTGACAAGACTCTTCATCACAAGAGTCCCGAAGCGGCGAAATGAGAAATGCCAAAATCCCGAATTAGGCACAAGGAAGGCCTGTGAAGTGTCGAATTCACGACAAGATCTAGACCATTGGTTCCATAGGACATGTGACGACAGATCGTCTCACCGACTGCAAATTCAAAGGAATGGGGTTCCCTAACCTCTCGAACTCGCAACAGAAATTCGCAACATGCAAAATCGTGAAAGGCTGAAATGAGAAATGTCGAAATGATTCGAGCTAGTGCAACCAAGCTCCATTTCGGAGCTTCAAATACCAGGACATGGAGCATCAGCCACAGGAATGTTGAAGTGCCAAAAAGTGAAATCACGAAAGCATTATATGGATAAGCGCTTGGTCACCTCTTGTAGTCACATGGTCGAATAGATGTAGAGAAAAGATTGAAGCGGCAAGATCCTTTTTCGGAGTTTCGGAGATCGCGACTTGGATATTCGAGATGCCACACAACAGGATTGTCAAAATGCCGAAATGCGAAATACATTTTGGCTTAGCCTGTGGTCACAGCCATTGGTCACATCAACGGAAGATGGAGGAAGGAGCTAGTGCAGACAAGCTCCATTTCAGAGTTTCAGGGATCGGGACATGGAGAGTAACGAAATATTTTCCACGGGGATCCCGAAATGTCGAAGTGCGAAATGGAGAAATGAACGCAAGATTCAATGAAGTCAATTCAATGGTGCAGATGAATTTGAATAAGATCGGAGGGCTATTGTTGCACTTCACAGTGTAACTACTAGAAACAAATGATGGTTTCTGCCATAGGATGAGCTCGTCTATGATAGAGAAGACAAAGAGTCTCAACTTCCATAGAAGCTGAGGAATCTCGATATAACACCTAGTGATGATGGATGCATGAGTGAAACCACCAGAGAAGCTGAAGAGTTACCATGATGATCAGGCAGAGCACTCACAATGAGCAGGAGATGCAGAACAGAGATAGACAACGTGGCACACAACAGATGGGATAGCTGTGGAAGAGTGAAGTGGAGAAAACACCCCGATGTGGAGGAGATTAGGGTGGAGAGGATGCAAGAGCAAGAAGGAGATTGCATGCACAAGGTGCACAGAGACAATAAGAATGTTGAACAAAGAAGAAATGGGTGTTGTTGTCGGGTGTGATTGAGGTGTGAAGAAGGAGGCAGAGCACAACAATAGAAATGTACATAAGGGGAATGGTGCATTGAAGGGACATGGCACAAAGAGCATAAAAGGAAAAAGAACAGAAAGCGCAAGGAGAGTGCAGAAGACATTGATGCAGACAGAGCAACGCAGTGTAGCAGAACAGTGATGAGACCGGTAAGCCATTGAAGAACTTTATATCACTATAATAAGTCATAATAGAAAATATTTATATTTTAGGGTGGTAGAGAGGTGTTAGGGAGGACTGTTGTCCTCAGAGGTTCAAGTGAGTGTTTGAACAAAGGGAGTTGTAGCTTCCATTTGATTGCAGCCAGAGAAACCAGGGTGGCAGGGTGTTGCAAGGGAGAACTGTTGTTCTCTGTTATACAGATTGGTGCCTGTGTGACTGGAAGTTGGTGCTTCCATCCAGTTGGTGCTGGAACACTTAGGGAGTCGGTGCTTCCTTCTAGTGGGTGCTAGAGAAACCAGGGAGTTGGTGCTTCCTTCTAGTTGGTGCTAGAGAATCCAGAGAGTTGGTGCTCTCATCAAGTAGCAGCTTGCAAAATAGAGGTTGTAGCCTCATTATGAGTTGGTTCTCATATGTATGATAATGTAAAGAATGTACAGATTACTTATCATATAAAGAAGAAGAGGTTTTTACCCTTTATGGGTTTCCTTAGGAAATATATGTCTCTGTGTATCTCATATGTGTGAATGATGTTGAATGGTCTATTGCTTACTTCCCTACATTATTGTGATTGTCATTGAGTGATCTGGAAAGAGTTTAAAATAAATATAATTGTTTAAGAAAGGTTACAATTGATTCACCCCCCCCCTTCTCAGTTGTACAACAAAGAGTTTACATCGAAAGAATTCATTGATTTTTGTGGTTAACATGGAATAAAAAGACAATTCTCAACAGCCAGGACACCTCAACAAAATAGAGTTGTTGGAAGAAAGAACAAGACAATACAGGAAATGGCCAAAACCATGTTGAAAGATTCCAAGTTGGGTGACATATTTTGGGCACAGGAAGTACATACAATATTTCATATCTTGAACATAGGAATGCTCAGAATTAATGGTGATAATACTCCTTACGAGCTATGGAAAGGAAGATCGGAAAATGTGATGCATTTTAGAGTATTTGGAAGAAAATGTTATATCAAAAGAGAAGATGGAAGGATTGGAAAATTTATTCTCGAGTTGACAAAGGAATATTTGTCGGGTACTCAAGAAAAAGCAAGGAATACGTGTGTTTTAATCTGAGACTCAACATAATAGTGGAAAGCATCAATGTACATATTGACGAGACAAGTGTACAAAATCCCAAACAAGAAAAGAAAATACTCAACAGAGCAGAAAGGGGCAGAGGATTTGAAAGAAGAATTAGAAGAATAAGAAGCGGAAGAAGAAGAAGAGCAACCAGAAGCAGAGCAAGAGGAAGATGACCAACAAAATATTCAGATATCTCCCAAAACTCCTAGCTGGTGAGTGCAAAAAAATCATCCACCAGTTAAGATCATTGGGGATAAAGATGCATGAGTTGAAATGCGAAGAAAATTTCGCTAACCATAACAAAGACATCTAGCACTTTTTTCCACAGTTGAACCAAGGAGTTTTGAAGAAGCCAACACCGATGAACACTGGATCAAATCTATGGAAGAAGAAATGGATAAGATATAGAAGAATGAAACATGGGAACTTGTTCCAAGGTCTAAGAATAAGAACGTGATTGACACAAAGTGGGTATTCAAAAACAAGTTGAACAAGGATGGAAAGGTAACTAGGAATAAAACAATATTATTATGCAATGGATATGCTTAGGTTGAAGGAATAGATTTTGAAGAAATGTTTTCCCCAGTTTCCAGAATGGAAGAAGTCAAATTGATATTGTCTTATGCATGTTCGAAGAAAATCAAAGTATATCATATAGATGCAAAATCATCCTTCCTAAATGGAGAACTATAAGAAAAAGTTTACATCGAACAACCATAAGGATTTATACTTTCAGGAAAGGAAGATTATGTTTGCAAATTGAAGAAGGTACTGTATGGACTCAAACAATCCCCCAGAGCATGGTATTCAATATTGGACAAGTATCTACAACAACAAGGGTTCAGGAAAGGAAATGCAAACAACAACCTCTACATAAAAGTAAATCAATATAGTATATTGATAATTGAAGTTTATGTTGATGACATTATTTTTGGAAGTGATGATGACAGAATGAGTTAGAAATTTGCTAAAGACATGCATAATGAATTCGAAATGTCATTACTTGGTGAAGTATCTTTCTTTTTGGGATTTCGTATATGTCAACAAGATACAATTATTTTCATCTCCCAGACCAAGTGTATCAAAGAAATGTTAAATAAGTTTGGAATGGTATATTGCAAGCCCGTAAATACTCCCATGCAGACCACTTGCAAATTGAGAAAAGATGATGTTGAGGAAAAGATATGAAATGATCTAACTCAAGCATTTTCAGATTATGCTTGGCTAATGAAAAATATACAGGAATATAACCCTATGTTTATAGCCAAAAAAAAGAACATCCTAACCCACAAGTATTAATTACAGGTGCTTAGCCTAGTCTTTTATCAACAAAAAGCTTGCTGAAAATTTAGCTTTTATGTAATTTTCTGAACATATCAGTTGCTGAAATAAATGTAAAGATAGAAGTAAAGTCACCAAGATGATAATCAAGACAAATGAGACATAAAGAAATCTTTTATTTCATTCAAATTCACCAAAGAGTCATTTTCTTTACAAAATCTCATGCATAAATTTTGGACCAAAGTCAAACTTAGACATCCCTGATGGAACATACAAAAGGACCTCTGACAGAAAACCAAAATTGAACTCTAAAAGCTGGATCAACTTTCCAGATATTGTTTCCCACTCGACTCTACACAATAGCCTTTGTCAGTCATGAAAATTAATTCACAAACAGACAAGTCTACACAGACTATCAAAGATAGATCAACACCTCTGGAAAAAAAAAAAGTGTCTGAATGATGTGATTCAACCCTGAATATTGTTGTCTACAATAAGACCCTGCTATCATAAAAGAGAATTAGGCTTGTGATGAATAATGAATGAACGAAAAATGAACTATATCAACATAAACTCAAAGATCAAACCTTAGTATGCTTCCGCTTCTATCCTCCTCTTGTTCCTCCCTTTCCTTTTGCTTTTAAACAAATTAGAATTGGTTAAAGTAGTTGAACCAACTCATTAGTTAAGTTAATTAAAAGACTTAACTAACTTTAGTTAGGGGGAAGAGTAATAATTATAATAAGGGTTATAAATAAATAATAACTAGTAGGTGGGACCCCTTGTGACTCCCTTTAGTTCATAATAATCATAACAATCATCACATAACCATTAGTTAAGTAAAACACACCTCCTTATGTCTCCCATCAACATACTCACTTTTGGCAAATTTAGCTCATGAAATTTGAAATTATTTTCAAAAATATTACTCATATATCCAAAATAAAACATGTTGTCCAAAATTTTCTGAAGTCAGTAGTCATCAACAATGGATAAAAAAAAAACTCAAAAGCCATATTTCCCAGTTTGCGATGCAAACCTTCCTTGATTGTTGCTTTCACCTCTTGGTTTTCCTGAATTTTCATTTGGATGTGCAGAGCCTTTAGGCCTAATATTCCTGATCACGTGGGAACAATCATCCCTCAAATGCATCTTGTAAGACACAGATTTTTCAAAACCATTGGAGGGTGAGGAAGGGGAAGCAATGGCTTTTCCTTTATCAAGGGCATGGTGGGATTCAGTTTTCAATCTCTTGCTAGCATGGGAGGATTTCATTGGCGAGTGGTTAGGGGAAGATTTGACATTGGGGTTAAGAGGCGGAGGAGCAGGCAAGGACAAGTTGGGCTAGCCATGATGTTGGGAGATCATCGGGTGGACAATCTCCTACCATCCATCATTTCCAGGAACCTCAGGTTGCAATGAGACATGATGAGGTATGGGGATACCAGGGGCTTGCAAGACTTGGAAAGGAGGTGATGTGGGAGCATCATAAGCAAGTACAAGTGGAGGACAACTAGATATGCACCATCACACATTTTGAAGACGTTTTGAATTTGAAAATATGAAACATTAATGTAATATCTGGAAAATATACATTTGCTTTTATTGTTTGGAGATTGTAACTCAAATATTGAGCTTTTTCTCTCATCTGTCGGTTGTAGGAATTTAATGTAATGAATGTAAAGTAGATGTAGGATTTAATTCAATTAGATAGCTGGAGCTTGTAGGAGGGAAAACTCGAGAAATCTCCCTCGTATGTATTGTATTGTATCATTTTTCTAAAAGTAGTTAAGCTGTAGAGAAAGAGAGCATAGGAGAGAAGAGGAGAAGATATAGTGTAGAAGTTGTTTGAGCAGATAGTTGTTGCTATTGAATCCATGTACAAAAGAACTTGAATTAATATAAGAATTCTTTGATCCAATTTCATGGTATTGTTATGGTCACTATTTGCATCTATTGAATGGTATGTTTATAGGTTTCTTAAATACTGTGTTATGCATTTGTTTCAATTTTGTGTGTGTATCTGTGATTTCATGTTGGATGTATGAAGTCCGTGAGAAGTAGAGTGTAAGTTTCAATTGTTTCTCCTCCTGAGAATTCCTGCAAGGAGTGGAGTGAAAGTCCGCAAGGAGTGCGTTGACAAGATTCTGAGTTTATCTCATAAAAGATCTAGAGGGATACCATTGTTCTTATACCCACGGAATTGAAAGTATAGCACAGAGTCGTGTAAGGTGTGCGTAGGCCCGGTTGAAGTCTTAGAATTTTCCCACCCAAGTAAGTGGTTGAAGGACTTCTGTTGCAAGGAGTGCACAGAGGTGGAAGACATCAGATAATCAACGATTATCGTGAAGGCTGCAAGGAGTGTGTGCAAGATTTCTTAGAATCCTTGAGTTTGCAGCAAGAACCAAGCTCAGGAAGGATAGAGTCTTTGAAGAGTTCAAAGGAAGGACAAAGTTTGGAGTCGCCTTGTGGAATCAAGCTCAAAAGGGTTGACGCTGAGTTATTTGGCCAGGAACATCGAGAACCTGAACTGACTGTGGAAACTCTCGGAGGGAGAAACGTCGATTTCCTGTGGACCGTTAGATCCAATGGAGTTGCATGAAGGATAAGGGTGAGAGTCTTTCAACACTCGCAAGATCAGGAGGAATAATAGTCATTAGATCTAGGGGAGTGTGAGCCGTTGATTTGGGGCACTTCGAAATTCAGTATTTTGGGAGTCAGGAGTGTGGAGGAAACAACTACCCAGAAGTCGCGATACATGAAATCCTGACGTGATCAAGAACATCAGATCGTGGGAAGAGTTGGGACCATTGATATGTGGTGAAGAAATATCAACATTTTGGGTATCAACGAAGGGAGAAAATCTGCATCGCAAATCCCCAATACGTGAAACCCCGACACGCTCGAAGGTTGGGCCCCAGGTCACAGCTGAGGGTCACATCATGAGAATTTAAGGGAGGAGCTAGAGACCATTATCCTAGTTCGGGATTTCGGGACTTGCAAGAGTGGATTTCATTAGCCCTTTTGGGGTTAAGTCTGTGGTCACGAGGGGTGGAGGTTTATGCCTAGTGCTTGTTCACGTGAGTATAACTTCTAGAAGGACCTGTGGTTATATGTGTTGAAGATTCCCGCTAGGAATCAAAGAGCCATTTCGGTTCAAAGGAATTTGAAGATCCATAGGCTGGGAGGTCAAGCGGACCCTACTAAGGTGGAGTTCTGCGCCAGGTGGTATTAGAGCTAAAAAAAATTATTTTTTGTAGAGGGAAGACATAGGACAATTGTGATTTGAATTCTGCATGGACAGATTGAAACAATACTGCCAAGAAGACGTCAAGAGAGACCCATGCCTGATCCAGCCATGGAAAGGGAGATGAGAGAACTTCATGCTCGATTGGATGCTATGGAGACAAAACAAAGGAGAACACCTGATACTGGAGATATCAGTGAGGCCAAAAGTGAAAACAAATGAGGAGCCGAAGAAGAAATTGTAGCCAAAGATGTTGTAGGAGAACGTCTATTCAAGGTTGTTGCAAGAACCAGTGCAAGAGAAAAAATGGATATCACGATGTATGAAGTCAACTTAGACGTTGAGGAGCTGCTAGATTGGTTTAGATCTCTAGATAAATATTTCGATTACGAAGATATTGAAGAAGACAGGAAAGTAATTCATGATGCCACTAGACTGAAAGGGCATGTATCACTGTGGTGGGATGAACTGCAGGCAGACAAGTGTTGCAAAGAAAAACAAAGAATTAAAATCTAGGACAGGATGGTCGCCAATATGAAGGCCAAATTCATGCCCAGAGATTACCAAATCAATATGTTTAAGAGAATGCAGAATTTGAGACAGAAAGGGATGACAGTGAAGGAATACACTGAGGAGTTTTACAGGATAAACATTAGAGCTGGTCATCGTGAAAGTGATGATGAAATTTTTTTCAGATATATGAATGAACTGAGATATGAGATTCAGGATGAGATGAGCATGGTGACAATCATGAATGTAGAAGATCCTTATCAGGTTGCTTTGAAGGCAGAAGAGAAATTGGCCCGAAAGCAAGATCAAAGGGGCAGAGGTAGAAGTCAGAGAAGAGGCAAAGTAATTGCCCAAGACTGAGTACAGACGCCCAAGGAAGAAGAAAATAAACCTCATAATCACCCAAAAAGGAGAGGAAATTCACAAGGAAGACAATATGCCGACATGAATGCTTTTCTGCGAGCAAGAGGAAGAGGAAGAGGCAGAGGAGGTTAAATAAAATACTTTTTCTGTGGAAAGATCATACACAAATAGTGGGAATGTCACAATAGAAAAAGATATGGAGGAGGCGAAGATCACATTTCAGAAACGCAAAGGAGAAATGTTGAAGCAGAAGATGCAGAAGGCAGAAGATCCTTAATGATGAGGAAAATTCTCTTGAAGCTAGAGAAAGAGGTGGAGAATCCCGTCCAGAGAAATAGTTTGTTTAGAACTGCTTGCAAGGCCAAGGATAGGGTATGCAAGGTAATAGTTTACAGTGGAAGCACAGATAATATAATATCCATAGAGATGGTGGAGAAGCTGGAATTGGAGACAGTTGCACATCCAAGCCCATATAAAGTTTCATGGTTGCAAAAAGGACATCAGGTAATAGTCACTAAACAATGTTTAGTTGAATTTAAGATAGGGGGTTATAGAGATGATATCTTATGTGATGTCATTCCCATGGATGTCTGTCATCTTTTGTTGGGGAGGTTGTGGAAATATGACATAAATGTTATTCATGACGGAAGAAAGAACACCTATACCTTGGAAAAGAATGGTAGGACACATATGTTGCTTCCAATTGAAGACAAGAAGCTGAAAGTAGAAGCAAGCAATACTATACTTCTCATGAGTGGGAAGGAACTTCTGGATGAAGTCAAGAAAGATCAAGACATGCAATTTTTTGTGGTATGAAAACCTAGAGTCATCTTGAACAGTACTTCGACAGATTATCTACCTGAGGAAATTTAGGAACTGCTGGAGAAGTTCATTGATCTAGTGGTGGACGATTTACCTTGTTCGTTTCCGCCCATCAGAAGTATAAGTCATCACATTGACCTTATACCAGGAGCAAGTTTACCAAAAAACGAAGCGTATAGACTGATGCCACAGGAGAATGAAGAGGTCAAGAAGCAAGTCCAAGATTTGATGGACAAAGGGTTGATTAGGGAAAGCTTGAGTCCATGCGTTGTGCCAACAGTGTTAAGTCTGAAGAAATATGGTGGATGGAGGATGTGTATAGACTCGAGGGCTATAAACAAAATCACCATCAGGTATAGATTTCCTTTACCCAGGATGGATGACTTGATGGATTTCTTGAGTGGGGAAAAGTTTTTTTCAAAAATTGATTTGAAAAGAGGATATCATCAGATTAGGATGAGGGAAGGTGACGAATGGAAGACAACATTCAAGACAAATGAAGGGTTGTATGAATGGCTTGTCATGCCATTTGGCTTGACGAATGCGCCAAGTAATTTTATGAGATTAATGAATGAAGTCTTGAAAGCTTTCATTGGAAAATTTGTAATTGTGTATCTTGATGATATAATGATCTTCAATAAGACTAAGGAAGAGCATTTAAGACATCTAAATCTAGTGATGAGGAGGTTGCAGCAAGAGAAGTTGCTGATAAATATGAAGAAGTTGTCTTTCATGAAAACATAACTCATTTATTTGGGTTTTGTGATCTCTTCGAATGAGTTGAAGATGGATCCAGAGAAAGTAAAATCGATCAAAGAATGGTCATCGCCAAGGAATATCTTTGAAGTCAGAAGCTTCCATGGACTAGCCAGTTTTTACAGGAAGTTCATCAGAAATTTTAGTGGCATTAGTGCACCAATGATGGACACAGTCACGAAAATACATAAATCTTTTCATTGGACAAAGGAAGAAGAAATAAATTTCAAGTTGTTAAAGGAGAAGATAACCAAACAACCAGTTCTGGTTATGCCAAATTTTAGTAAAACATTTCAATTCATATGTGACACAAGTGGCTTTGTGGTTGGAGCAGTCTTAAGTCAAGACAACAAACCAATTGCATACCTTAGTGAGAAGTTGAATGAGACCAAGATGAAATATTCCACGTATGATAAAGAGTTTTATGTAATCATACAAGCGCTGAAGAAATGGAGGCACTACTTGGTTCCGAAGGAGTTCGTTTTGTATAGCAACAATCATGCCTTACAATTTTTAATCAAATAGGAGAAATTGAACCAAAAACATGAAAAATGGGTTGAATTTATGAAAAAATTTACTTTTGTTATAAAGCACATTTCTGGAACCGCTAACAAGGTTGTTGATGCATTGAGCAGGAAATGTTTGATTCTGCAGGAGTTTCGTGTGAAGACCTTAGGTTTTGATATCCTTAAGGATATTTACAGAGATGATTCAGATTTCAAGGACACTTATGAAGCATGTGAGAATCCTATTATGGGAGACAGAATCCAATGGATTGAATATTTAATTCAATTGGACTGTTATTTAGAGGAAATATGTTGTGTATCTCGAAGAGTTATATGAGAGAAAACCTTTTAAAGGAAAAACATAGTGGGGGATTGGCTGGACATTTCGGCCATGACAAAACATTTGCGCAACTGAATAGTTTATATTATTAGCTAGGGATGAGGATAGATGTCAAGAAATTTTTTAACAGATGTAGAATTTTTTAGCATACAAAAGGGAAAAGACAGAATACATATTTGTATCAACCACTGCCAATACTAGAGAGGTCATGGGACGCAGTAAACATGGATATTTTGTTAAGACTGCCAAGGAAACATAGAGGTTATGATTCCATATTCCTGGTAGTCAACAAATTCTAAAAAATGGCACATTTTATTCCATGTCAGAAAACCAGTGATGCAACACACATTCCAAATATGTTTTTCAAAGAAGTTGTTCGACTTCATGGCTTACCCAAGAGTATTGTTTTGGACAAGGATACCAAATTTGTTGGTCATTTCTGGAGGATACTATGGAAGAAGCTGGGGACAGATTTATCTTTTAGCTCATCATATCACCCTTAGAAGGATGGACAGACTGAGGTAGTAAATCAAAGTTTCGGGGAATTATTGAGGAGTTTAGTAGCTGAACATCATAGTCAGTGGGATCAGATTCTGCCACAAGCAGAATTTTCATATAACGATTCACCTAAAAGAAGCACATGACAGAGCCCATTCTAGATAATGTATGGAATGCATCCAAGGGGAGTATCTGAGTTGAAATACTTAGAGAATAGTGAGTTCATAAGTGTTGGAGCGGAATATTTTGCAGCAGAGATGCATGAGCTCCACAGTAAGATTAAAGAGCGGTTGCAGAATTGCAACTAGGAATACAAGTACAGAGCAAATCAACATAGAATATAGCTTCAATTCGAAGTGGGGGATTTAGTCTTAGCACATATAAGAAAATAAAGGTTCCCAAGGGGAACATATGATAAGTTGAAGATGAAAAAGATAGGGCTGTGTAAGATTTTAAGGAAATTTGAGGCAAATTCTTATGAGATAGAATTTCCAGATGGTGTGGGCATATCACCCGCATTCAACATAGCAGATTTGTATCCTTACAGAGAAGATGAAGCAAGAGGAGAAGAGAATCAAAAGGAAGCTCAGTGGGTCAAACAAATGCCTATAGCTGAAAAGCCACAGATGGAAAAGATCATTAATCAGAGAGTTAACAAGAAGACCCAGAGAAAGACGTATTTTGAATATTTAGTAAAATGGAAGGGACACCAAATTGAGGATGCTAGTTGGGAAAGTGAAGTAGATATCCAAAAACATGGACATATGGTGCAGGAGCTCATGGACAGGAGTCCATGAATTGTTTAGCTAGAGGAGTATGATGCAGGAGCATCGTAAGCAAGCTCAAGTGGAGGACAAGTGGATATGCACCAACGCGCATTTTGAAGACATTTTGAATTTGAAAAGATGAAACATTAATGTAATATATGGAAAAGATGCATTTTCTTTTATGGTTTGGAGATTGTAACACAGATCTTGAGCATTTTCTTTCATCTGTCGGTTGTAGGCATTTAATGTAATGAATGTAAAGTAGATGCAGGTTTTAGTTCGATTAGATAGCTCGAGGTTGTAGGAGGGAAAACTCAAGAAATATCCCTCGTATGTATTGTATTGTATCATTATTCTAAAATTAGTTAAGTTGTAGATCAAGAGAGAATAGGAGAGCAGAGAAGAAGATAGATTGTAGAAGTTGTTTGAGAAGATAGTTGTTTCTATTGAATCCATGTACAGAAGCACTTGAATTAATATAATAATGCTTTGATCAAACTTCATGGTGTTTTTATGGTCACTGTTTGCATATATTGAATGGTATGTTTATAGGTTTCTTAAATACTCTGTTATTCATTTGTTTCAATGTTGTGTGTGTATCTGTGATTTCATGTTGGATGTATGAAGTCCGTGAGAGGGAGAGTGTAAGTTTTAATTGTTTCTCTTCCTAAGAATTCCTACAAGGAGTGCAGTGAAAGTCCGCAAGGAGTGCATTGATAAGATTCTGAGTTTATCTCAGAAAATCTCAGGAGGGATACCATTGTTCTTATTCCCACAAAAGTGCAAGTATAGCACAGAGTCGTGCAAGGTGTGTGCAGGCCCGATTGAAGTCTTAGAATTTTCCCACCCAAGTGAGTGGTTCAAGGACTTATGTCACAAGGAGTGCATAGAGGTGGAAGACATCAGATAATCAACGATTATCGTGAAGGCCGCAAGGAGTGCATGCAGGATTCCTTAGAATCCTTGAGTTTTCAACAAGAACCAAGCTCAAGAAGGATAGAGTCTTCGAAGAGTTCAAAGGAAGAATAATTTTGGAGACTCCTCATGGAATCAAGATCAGAAGGGTTGATGTTGAGTTATTTGGTCAGGAACATCGAGAACCTGAACGAATGGTGGAAACTCTCGAAGGGAAAAACACCTATTTCCCGTGGACCGTTAGATCCAGTGGAGTTGCATGAAGGATAAGGGCGAGAGTCTTTCAACACTCACAAGATCAGGAGGGATAGCAACCGTTAGATCCAGGGGAGAGTGAGCCGTTGATTTGGGGCACTCCAAAATTTTGACATTTCGAGAGTCAGGAGTGTGGAGGAAACAACTACCTGGAAGTCACGATACATGGAATCCTGACAGGATCAGGACCATCAGATCGTGGGAAGAGTTAGGACCATTGATCTGTGGTGAAGAAATATCGACATTTTGGGTATCGATGAAGGGATAAAATTTGCATCACAAATCCCCGATACACGAAACCCCAACGTGCTCGAAGGTTGGGCCCCAGGTCACAACCGAGGGTCACATCAAGAGAATTTAAGGGAGGAGCTAGAGATCGTTAGCCCATTTCGAGACTTTGGGACTTGGAGGAGTGGATTTCATTAACCCTTTTAGGGTTAATTCTGTGATCATGCCAGTGGTCACGAGGGGTGGAGGTTTACGCCTAGCGCGTGTTCGCGTGAGTATAACTTCTAGAAGGACATGTGGTTATATGTGTTAAGATTCTAGCTGGGAATCAAAGAGCCATTTTGGCTCAAAGGAATTTGAAGATCCATAGGATAAGAGGTCAAGCGGACCTTGGTGAGGTGGGGGTCTGCGTCAGGAGGCCTTTCAGGCCTAGGTTGGACTACTCCCTGCCCAATCCAATTGAAAAATCTGGCATGAAACAATTGGCCAAGATCTTGTGAATCAACATCAAAATGTATGGAGAACTTGGGCCTTCTTGGGCCTCAGTTCCAATTACCTCTATCTTTGTTTCCTCGACCATGTTTACCTCAACTGAAAAACCCATTCCTGCATGCATGATTGATTAGAAAATAGTCTTTTAAATAACCATAAATGACAACTCTTAAAAATATGAAATAGATTTGGCTCAATGATGTATCAGACTCATGCAATCCAATCCATACAAATTGTTTTATTGTCTATCAATGAGCAAGGGGTGAAAAGGGTTCTAGGATATGCGAGGGGTTTGTATTGAGCTAAACATGATATAATGAGGGGGAAATAAAAATGGTTACTGATCAATGACAACAACAATCAACTGCGAATCAAACCAATAAAACATCACTATAATCCACACAAGACACTACCACTTTCAACTACCTTAACACTAAACTTTTCTTGACTGTAATCAATCTTAGAACAAGGAGTGAAAAAATGAATATGGGAAGGTGATGGGATTTGTAATTAGCGGAAAATTAAATAATGGAAGGGAAGAAGAACGATTATTGTTCATGAAATTAATTTATGATCCATAAAACATTCCGCAAAAAGAGATGCACCAACCAACAATCATTGTGACCAAATAACAATTACTGTGTATTTAACTAGCTCACTGTTCATAATCAAATATCCAATACAGTTCCATTACAAGATAGTGTGCATTCCACTCTATTAACCATCAAAATCGACCACTTCCCATACATTACTTCAATCAAAAAATATACTCAAAGTCATGTTTCCAAAATTAACAATGAATTCACACTATCACTGCAATCGAGGGTGTCATTTAAACACAATGATATTCGTTAAACATATATAGGGGTATTCAACCCAATAATCCAGATAAAATTGCAAAACCTAATTTAAACAGACAGATAACAACCACCTTTCCAACACAAGTTATGCACGAAATAATTCAATCATGCGAGTGTAATTATGTCACTGTATAATCCCAATTCCATGTGACTCTAAAACAATGGGCCATCCATCCAACATGACGTGGTATCAACAACATGAGTGTCCCAACAAATGATCAGGTTGCAACAAAAAAAAAACTCAGTGGGTATCCCTGAGTGTGAAACCCAAGATATTCATGTTTTACATAGTGTGCAGCCACCAAAACAATACGATGCAACATCTCCATTTAACAAAACCAAACACACAGTCACAGTAAAAACTCAACCCATTGTGCTGAGCCAACAATCTAATACAATATTGCTTCGATTTAATCAAACTGTAATCACTATGATGTGTACAACTCGACTTATACAATTAGACAATCATAAGCATGCAGTGGATGTAATTCATACAGTATTCCTAGTTGCAATAACCATTTGGCCCCAGAAGGAACTAACAATTACAATGACCATTATTTCATTGTGTAGAAACACCACACACACAACGTGGTATGCATGAGAAACATCAAACATTTGTAACCAATGCTATCTAAACATCCAAATAATCCTTAGTGCAAAAATACCAGTGATTGTGTATCAACCAACCAATTCACCACTGTCGTAAAAATCAATCGACCTAGCAAGTTGTGGCAACCACGCATATCACGCATCAATTTGAATTGGGGCAACGAACCTTTCAATTAAAAATATTGAGTTATTAACCATAAGGAGAGTGACTGTGTGTATTGAATTATGCAATTAACAATGCAGGGTTTACCATTGTTATAATAGTGGTAGTAACTAGATGTCAAACCAACACGACTATCATATGACCAACTGGGCAAGTTTGTATTCAAATTAATCGACAATACATTCAATCCACAATAACCCATAGTAAACATGACAAGCCTGACAGCCTTCTCTATAAACTCCAGACTAGAGGGTTAAGGGTTTTCTCTGTAGCCAACACAGGGAGAACCGAGCCAAATCCTCTTAATGGTCACAACTTTGAGGCCAACGATGCACACACAGGAAGAACCATGACTCATTCATGGAGAGGTCACAAATCTATGACAGGGGGCTATAACAGAGGAGAAAGACTCCAACTCAGACAGTAACGATCCTTAACACACACAGGGTATAACCCTCGTGGTTCTTCGGTAAACAACCATAATGTTGAAGTGAAGATAGGGCCGATGATCTGAAAATAGAAGGCTGACTTGTTATGCTATGCAAGCACCCCTACTTCATTAAAATAAAACTTACAGGACCTTGCTTCATGTGTATAAATATGTAAGATAAAACTTATGTGTTAAGTTCGTGCTTCTTCTTGTAAAAGCTTATGTGTTAGCAAATGTTCTTTTAGATGGTTAAATATGTACTTAAATCAAATACACAGCAACATAACTTGCAGAAAATAAACCATCAAACTCAGAACAATCACAACATGATATAGGAGTTCACCCCCCTACGGGCTACATCTCCTTGAGCCTCCATAATGGACTTGGCTCTCTGGGATTAATTAGTCAAAAGTTCTTTTACAAGATGCTGCTCAACTCCAATGGAAAAACAAACTGTACCATTGAGATCAGAACAC
>ML785582.1:138775-150394 GCA_009831015.1 Picea engelmannii
GAAGCAAAAATTGCCTTATAAAAGTATATTGTAATTTCATTGTAAATCTGGACCGTTCATTATAAGGTAGCAGATCTAACGGTAAAGATTATGTTAGGGTTTTTTGCCCTAAAAGGCAACCCTCTTTTATGAGGGAAATGTATTGCGGCTATGTACGAGGGTGAATATTGTATTCAGAGAGAGGAGACCGTGAGAGAAAGAAGAGGAAGTTACAACGGGTTTTGCTGTAGGTTGTATCCCTTCATTTGCTGGATAATAATAAAGGAAGGACCTGGAAATTTCTCTGGTGGACGTAGCCCACACTGGGTGAACCACGTAAATCTGTGTCTCTCTTGTATTGTGTGTCTTCTGTGTTTTTGTTTCTACATTTGTTTTATTTTATTGCTCTGTGGTCCTGTTTTTCTAACACAGTTGAGGGTCACATCACGGGAATTTAAGGGAGGAGCTAGAGACCGTTAGCCCAGTTTAGGATTTCGGGACTTGCAAGAGTGGATTTCATTAGCCCTTTTGGGGTTAAGTCTGTGGTCACGAGGGGTGGAGGTTTATACCTAGCGCTTGTTCGCGTGAGTATAACTTCTAGAAGGACCTGTGGTTATATTTGTTGAAGATTCCAGCTGGGAATCAAAGGGCCATTTCGGTTCAAAGGAATTTGAAGATCCATAGGCCGGGAGGTCAAGCGGACCCTACTGAGGTGGAGTTCTGCATTAGGTGGTATTAGAGCTAAAAAAAAATATTTTCTGTAGAGGGAAGACATAGGACAATTGTGATTTGAATTCTGCGTGGACAGATTGAAACAATGCCGCCAAGAAGACGTCAAGAGAGACCCATGCCTGATCCAGCCATGGAAAGGGAGATGAGAGAAATTCGTGCTCGATTGGATGTTATGGAGACAACACAAAGGAGAACACCTGATACTGGAGATATCAGTGAGGCCAAAAGTGAAAACAAATGAGAAGCCGAAGAATAAATTGTAGCCGAAGATGCTGTAGGAGAACATCTATTCAAGGCTGTTGCAAGAACCAGTGCCAGAGAAAAAATGGATATCACGATGTATGAAGTCAACTTAGACATTGAGGAGCTACTAGATTGGTTTAGAGCTCTAGATAAATATTTTGATTACGAAGATATTGAAGAAGACAGGAAAGTAATTCATGATGCCACTAGACTGAAAGGGCATGTATCACTGTGGTGGGATGAACTGTAGGCAGACAAGCGTTGCAAAGGAAAACAAAGAATTAAAATCTAGGATAGGATGGTCGCTAATATGAAGGCCAAATTCATGCACAGAGATTGCGAAATCAATATGTTTAAGAGAATGCATAATTTGAGACAGAAAGGGATGATAGTGAAGGAATACACTAAGGAGTTTTACAGGATAAACATTAGAGCTGGTCATCATGAAAGTGATGATGAAAATTTTGTCAGATATATGAATGGACTGAGATATGAGATTCAGGATGAGATGAGCATGGTGACAATCAGGAATGTAGAAGATCCTTATCAGGTTGCTTTGAAGGCAGAAGAGAAATTGGCCCGAAAGCAAGTTCAAAGGGGCAGAGGTAGAAGTCAGAGAAGAGGCAAATCAATTGCCCAAGACTAAGTACAGACGCCCAAGGAAGAAGAAAATAAACCTCATAATCACCCAAAAAGGAGAGGAATTTCACAAGGAAGACAATATGCCGACATGAATGCTTTTCCACGAGCAAGAGGAAGAGGAAGAGGCAGAGAAGGTGAAATAAAATATTTTTTCTGTGGAAATATCAGACACAAATAGTGGGAATATCCCAATAGAAAAAGATATGGAGGAGGTGAAGCTCACATTTCAAAAACGCAAAGGCGAAATGTTGAAGCAGAAGATGCAGAAGGCAGAAGATCCTTAATGATGAGGAAAATTCTCTTGAAGCTAGAGAAAGAGATGGAGAATCCAGTCCAAAGAAACAGTTTCTTTAGAACTGCTTGCAAGGCCAAGGATAGGGTATGCAAGGTAATAGTTTACAGTGGAAGCACAGATAATCTAGTATCCATAGAGATGGTGGAGAAGCTGGAATTGGAGACAGTTACACATCCAAGCCCATATAAAGTTTCGTGGTTGCAAAAAGGACATCAGGTAATAGTCACTAAACAATGTTTAGTTGAATTTAAGATAGGGGGTTATAGATATGAGATCTTATGTGATATCATTCCCATGGATGTCTGTCATCTTTTGTTGGGGAGGTCGTGGAAATATGACAGAAATGTTATTCATGACGGAAGAAAGAACACCTATACCTTGGAAAAGAATGGTAGGACACATATGTTGCTTCCAATTGAAGACAAGAAGGTAAAAGTAGAAGCAAGCAATACTATAATTCTCATGAGTGGGAAGGAACTTCTAGATGAAGTCAAGAAAGATCAAGACATGCAGTTTTTTGTGGTAAGAAAACCTAGAGTCATCTTGAATAGTACTTCGATAGATTATCTACCTGAGGAAATTTAGGAACTGCTGGAGAAGTTCGCTGATCTAGTGGTGGACGATTTACCTTGTTTGTTTCCGCCCATCAGAAGTATAAGTAATCACATTGACCTTATACCAGGAGCGATTTTACCAAAAAAAGAAGCGTACAGACTGACGCCACAGGAGAATGAAGAGGTCAAGAAGCAAGTCCAAGATTTGATGGACAAAGGCTTGATTAGGGAAAGCTTGAGTCCATGCATTGTGCCAACAGTGTTAATTCTGAAGCAATATGGTGGATGGAGGATGTGTACAGACTCGAGGGCTATAAACAAAATCACCATCATATATAGATTTCCTTTACCCAGGATGGATGACTTGATGGATTTCTTGAGTGGGGAATTTTTTTTTTCAAAAATTGATTTGAAAAGAGAATATCATCATATTAGGATGAGGGAAGGTGATGAATGGAAGACAACATTCAAGACGAATGAAGGGTTGTATGAATGGCTTGTCATGCCATTTGGCTTGACGAATGCGCCAAGTACTTTTATGAGATTAATGAATGAAGTCTTGAAAGCTTTCATTGGAAAATTTGTAATTGTGTATCTTGATGATATACTGATCTTCAATAAGACTAAGGAAGAGCATTTAAGACATCTAAATCCAATGATGAGGAGGTTGCAACAAGAGAAGTTGCTGATAAATACGAAGAAGTCGTCTTTCATGAAAACATAACTCATTTATTTGTGTTTTGTGATCTCTTCGAATGAGTTGAAGATGGATCCAGAGAAAGTAAAATCGATCAAAGAATGGACATCACCAAGGAATATCTTTGAAGTCAGAAGCTTCCATGGACTAGCTAGTTTTTACAGGAAGTTCATTAGAAATTTTAGTGGCATTAGTGCACCAATGATGGACACAGTCAAGAAAATACATAAATCTTTTCATTGGACAAAGGAAGACAAAATAAGTTTCAAGTTGTTAAAGGAGAAGATAACCAGTTTTGGTTATGTCAGATTTCAGTAAAACATTTCAAGTCATATGTGACACAAGTGGCTTAATGGTTGGAGCAGTCTTAAGTCAAGACAACAAACCAATTGCATACTTTAGTGAGAAGTTGAATGAGACCAAGATGAAATATTCCACGTATGATAAAGAGTTTTATGCAATCATATAGGCGCTGAAGAAATGGAGGCACTACTTGGTTCCGAAGGAGTTCGTTTTGTATAGCAACAATCATGCCTTACAATTTTTAACCAAATAGGAGAAATTGAACCAAAAACATGCAAAATGGGTTGAATTTATGAAAAACTTTACTTTTGTTATAAAGCACATTTCTGGAACTGCTAACAAGGTTGTTGATGCATTGAGCAGGAAATGTTTGATTCTGCAGGAGTTTTGTGTGAAGACCTTAGGTTTTGATATCCTTAAGGATATGTACAGAGATGATTCAGATTTCAAGGACACTTATGAAGCATGTGAGAATCCTATTCTGAGAGACAGAATCCAATGGATTGAATATTTAATTCAATTGGACTATTATTTAGAGGAAATCGGTTGTGTATTCCGAAGAGTTATATGAGAAAAAACCTTTTAAAGGAAAAACATAGTGGGGGATTGGTTGGACATTTCGGCCATGACAAAACATTTGCACAACTAAATAGTTTATATTATTGGCTAGGGATGAGAATAGATGTCAAGAAATTTGTTAACATATGTAGAATTTTCTAGCATACAAAAGGGAAAAGACAGAATACATATTTGTATCAACCACTGCCAATACCAGAGAGGTCATGGGACGCGGTAAGCATGGATATTTTGTTAAGACTGCCAAGGAAACAGAGAGGTTATGATTCCATATTCGTGGTAGTCAACAAATTCTAAAAAATAGCACATTTTATTCCATGTCAGAAAACCAGTGATGCAACACACATTGCAAATATGTTTTTCAAAGAAGTTGTTCGACTTCGTGGCGTACCCAAGAGTATTGTTTTGGACAAGGATACCAAATTTGTTGGTCATTTGTGGAGGATACTATGGAAGAAGCTGGGGACAGATTTATCTTTTAGCTCATCATATCACCCTCAGAAGGATGGACAGACTGAGGTAGTAAATCGAAGTTTCGGGGACTTATTGAGGAGTTTACTAGTTGAACATCATAGTCGGTGGGATCAGATTCTGCGACAAGCGAAATTTTCATATAACGATTCACCTAACAAAAGCACATGACAGAGCCCATTCCATATAATGTATGGAATGCATCCAAGGGGAGTATATGATTTGAAATACTTATAGAATAGTGAGTTCATAAGTGTTGGAGCGGAATATTTTGCAGCAGAGATGCATGAGCTCCATAGTAAGATTAAAGAGCGGTTGCAGAATTGCAACCATGAATACAAGTACAAAGAAAATCAGCATAGAATATAGCTTCAATTCGAAGTGGGGGATTTAGTCTTAGCACATATAAGAAAATAAAGGTTCCCAAGGGGAGTATATAATAAGCTAAAGATGAAAAAGATAGGGTTGTGTAAGATTTTACGAAAATTTGAGGCAAATTCTTATGAGATAGAATTGCCAGATGGTGTGGGCATATCACCCATATTCAACGTAGCAGATCTGTATCCTTACAGAGAAGATGAAGCAAGAGGAGAAGAGAATCAAAAGGAAGCTCAGTGGGTCAAACAAATGCCTGTAGTTGAAAAGCCGTAGATGGAAAAGATCATTAATCAGAGAGTTAACAAGAAGACCCAGAGAAAGACGTATTTTGAATATTTAGTAAAATGGAAGGGACACCAAATTGAGGATGCTAGTTGGGAAAGTGAAGCAGATATCCAAAAACATGGACATATGGTGCAGGAGGTCATGGACAGGAGTCCATGAATTGTTCAGCCAGAGGAGTATGATGCAGGAGCATCGTAAGCAAGCTCAAGTGGAGGACAACTGGATATGCACCAACGCGCATTTTGAAGACGTTTTGAATTTGAAAAGATGAAACATTAATGTAATATATGGAAAAGATGCATTTGCTTTTATGGTTTGGAGATTGTAACACGGATCTTGAGCATTTTCTTTCATCTGTCAGTTGTAGGCATTTAATGTAATGAATGTAAAGTAGATGCAGGTTTTAGTTCGATTAGATAGCTCGAGGTTGTAGGAGGGAAAACTCAAGAAATATCCCTCGTATGTATTGTATTGTATCATTATTCTAAAAGTAGTTAAGTTGTAGATCAAGAGAGAATAGGAGAGCAGAGAAGAAGATAGATTGTAGAAGTTGTTTGAGAAGATAGTTGTTTCTATTGAATCCATGTACAGAAGCACTTGAATTAATATAATAATGCTTTGATCAAACTTCATGGTGTTTTTATGGTCACTGTTTGCATATATTGAATGGTACGTTTATAGGTTTCTTAAATATTGTGTTATGCATTTGTTTCAATTTTGTGTGTGTATCTGTGATTTCATGTTGGATGTATGAAGTCCGTGAGAGGGAGAGTGTAAGTTTCAATTGTTTCTCTTCCTAAGAATTCCTGCAAGGAGTGCAATGAAAGTCCGCAACAAGTGCATTGATAAGATTCTGAGTTTATATCAGAAAATCTCAGGAGGGATACCATTGTTCTTATTCCCACGAAAGTGCAAGTATAGCACAGAGTCGTGCAAGGTGTGTGCAGGCCCGATTGAAGTCTTAGAATTTTCCCACCCAAGTGAGTGGTTGAAGGAATTTTGTCACAAGGAGTGCACAGAGGTGGAAGACATCAGATAATCAACGATTATTGTGAAGGCCGCAAGGAGTGCATGCAGGATTCCTTAGAATCCTTGAGTTTTCAGCAAGAACCAAGCTCAGGAGAGATAGAGTCTTCAAAGAGTTCAAAGGAAGGAAGAATTTTGGAGACTCCTCATGGAATCAAGATCAGAAGGGTTTATGTTGAGTTATTTGGTCAGGAACATCGAGAACCTGAATGAACAGTGGAAACTCTCGGAGGGAAAAACACCTATTTCCCGTGGACCGTTAGATCCAGTGGAGTTGCATGAAGGATAAGGGCGAGAGTCTTTCAACACTCACAAGGTCAGGAGGGATAGAAACCATTAGATCCAGGGGAGCATGAGCCGTTGATTTGGGGCACTCCAAAATTTCGACATTTCGGGAGTTGGGAGTGTGGAGGAAACAACTACCCGGAAGTCACGATACATGGAATCCTGACACGATCAGGACCGTCAGATCGTGGGAAGAGTTAGGACCGTTGATCTGTGGCGAAGAAATATCGTCATTTTGGGTATCGATGAAGGGATAAAAGTTGCATCGCAAATCCCCGATACACAAAACCCCAACGCGCTTGAAGGTTGGGCCCTAGGTCACAATCGAGGGTCACATCAAGAGAATTTAAGGGAGGAGCTAAATACCATTAGCCCATTTCGGGACTTCGGGACTTGGAGGAGTGGATTTCGTTAGCCCTTTTAGGGTTAAGTCTGTGGTCATTCCAGTGGTCACGAGGGGTGGAGGTTTACGCCTAGCGCTTGTTCGCGTGAGTATAACTTCTAGAAGGACATGTGGTTATATGTGTTAATATTCTAGCTGGGAATCAAAGAGACATTTTGGCTCAAAGGAATTTGAAGATCCATAGGATGAGAGTTCAAGCGGACCTTGGTGAGGTGAGGGTCTGCGTCAGGAGGCCTTTCAGGCCTAGGTTGGACTACTCCCTGTCCAATCCAATTGAAAAATCTGGCATGAAACAATTGGCCAAGATCTTGTGAATCAACATCAAAATGTATGGATAACTTGGGCCTTCTTGGGCCTCAGTTCCAATTACCTCTACCTCTGTTTCCTCGACCATGTTTACCTCAACTGAAAAACTCATTCCTGCATGCATGATTGATTAGCAAATAGTCTTTTAAATAACCATAAATGACAACTCTTAAAAATATGAAATAGATTTGGCTCAATGATGTATCAGACTCATGTAATCCAATCCATACAAATTGTTTTATTGTCTATCAATGAGCAGGGGGTGAAAAGGGTTCTAGGATATGCGAGGGGTTTGTATTGAGCGAAACATGATATAATGAGGGGGAAAGAAAAATGGTTACTGATCAATGACAACAACAATCAACTGTGAATCAAACCAATAAAACATCACTATAATCCACACAAGACACTACCACTTTCAACTACCTTAACACCGAACTTTTCTTGACTGTAATCAATCTTAGAACAAGGAGTGAAAACATGAATATGGGAAGGTGATGGGATTTGTAATTAGCAGAAAATTAAATAATGGAAGGGAAGAAGAACGATTATTGTTCATGAAATTAATTTAGTGATCCATAAAACATTCCGCAAAAAGAGATGCACCAACCAACAATCATTGTGACCAAATAAAAATTATTGTGTATTTAACTAGCTCATTGTTCATAATCAAATATCCAATACAGTGCCATTACAAGATAGTATGCATTCCACTCTATTAACCATCAAAATCGACCACTTCCCATACATTACTTCAATAAAAAAATATACTCAAAGTCATGTTTCCAAAATTAATAATGAATTCACACTATCACTGCAATCGAGGGTGTCATTTAAACACAATGATATTCGTTAAACATGTATAGGGGTATTCAACCCAATAATCCAGATAAAATTGCAAAACCTAATTTAAGCAGACAGATAACAACCACCTTTCCAACACAAGTTATGCACAGAATAATTCAATCATGCAAGTGTAATTATGTCACTGTATAATCCCAATTCCATGTGACTCTAAAACAATGGGCCATCCATCCAACATGACGTGGTATCAACAACATGAGTGTCCCATCAAATGATCAGGTTGCAACAAAAAAAAAAACTCTGTGGGTATCCCTGAGTGTGAAACCCAAGATATTCATGTTTTACATAGTGCGCAGCCACCAAAACAATATGATGCAACATCTCCATTTAACAAAACCAAACACATAGTCACAGTAAAAACTCAACCCATTGTGTCGAGCCAACAATCTAATACAATATTGCTTCGATTTAATCAAACTGTAATCACTATGATGTGTACAACTCAACTTATACAATCAGACAATCATAAGCATGCAGTGGATCTAATTCATACAGTCTTCCTGGTTGCAATAACCATTCGGCCCTAGAAGGAACTAACAGTTACAATGACCATTATTTCATTGTGTAGAAACACCACACACACAACGCGGTATGCATGAGAAACATCAAGCATTTGTAACCAATGCTATCTAAACATCCAAATAATCCTTAGTGCAAAAATACCAGTGACTATGTATCAACCAACCAATTCACCACTGTCGTAAAAATCAATCGACCTAGCAAGTTGTGGCAACCATGCATATCACGCATCAATTTGAATCGGGGCAATGAACCTCTCAATTAAAAATATTGAGTTATTAACCATAAGGAGAGTGACTGTGTGTATTGAATTATGCAATTAACAATGCAGGGTTTACCATTGTTATAATAGTGGTAGTAACTAGATGTCAAACCAACACGACTGTCATATGACCAACTGGGCAAGTGTGTATTCAAATTAATCGACAATACATTCAATCCAAAATAACCCATAGTAAACGTGACAAGCCCGAAAACCTTCTCTATAAACTCCAGACTAGAGGGTTAAGGGTTTTCTCTGTAGCCAACACAGGGAGAACCGAGCCAAATCCTCTTAATGGTGACAACTTTGAGGCCAACGGTGCACACACAAGAAGAACCATGACTCATTCATGGACAGGTAACAAATCTATGACAGGGGGCTATAACAGAGGAGAAAGACTCCAACTCGGCCAGTAACGATCCTTAACACACATAGGGTATAACCCTCATGGTTCTTCGGTCAACAACCACAACACTGAAGTGAATATAGGGCCGAGAACTTAACAAAATAACCCACTGCACGACCCCTTAGTGGTGGAAACAACTAATGCTCCAGTGAACAAAACACAGTGACGCAGAGTGTCTCCAAAAATCAAACCCATAAAAGCCAGAGACTGGACAAGTGATGCGAACGCATGAGTACAACCAGCCGACCCAAGACCAAACAAAATCCCTCCAACCAAACCATCAAGGATACCCCTGGTGATCAACAGCTTCTATGAATTCAATACTATTGCAAAAAGAACCATCAACACTTCATTCCAAGAACACGAATTTACACAGTTGCAATGCTTAAGGAAACACAAACCGATACACCCAATCCATTAATCATTTCATAAGCAGAGTGGACTCATGAATGGCCAAAAAAAGACATACCTGTTAAGAAAACACCTTAAAATGCGAGTTGGTCAAGCGATTCTTCTCAGCTAGGAAGTCAAATCATAACCCCAACAACGAAATTGAACAATAGCTCGATTAGGGTTGCGGCCAGCGAAGGAGAAAATGTGGCGTGCATTAAATGCACGTTTCCTCCATTCACAATGCATTAATTCCTTAGTACATGTCAGTGAGCTTTCCATCGACACTATTAATCAACCATGTATCGAAACCATCACCCATTGAAACCAACAGCGTGGACATATCACATTTCTAACTTATGCCATAACATAATTCAACCAAGTTCCATATAATTCAACAATTCACATAACTATTAGCATCTATTACCTTGCCAAATGAGCCACCAACATTTCATACCATATGCATATTAACCATATAACTCAATCAAATCACATAACTATTACTTGCTAGTTAGCATTTTCTCATAATCATTTAAATCTTTCATGCATATAGTATAACATAACTCAAATTCTTCCTTTTTCATTTGTTGCATTGCTTTCATTTATTTTCAATTGTTTGCATGTGGTATAGTAAAATTGCAGAACTAGATACCTCTTCTTTTGCATTTGTTATAGTATTTTTGCTTTTCTCCAAACTGCCTTTTATGTATTTTCACTAACATATTTGTTGTGCAGGTGCAATAAGAACAGATAGCAATGATATCAATGAACATCATAGGCCGTAGTAACATAAGGAACCAACACTTCATAAGCTCAAACCATAGCCAATAACAAAGGATCTCATCGAACCATGTGAGCTATGTCGAACATCATCACCACATCACACATGAACAAACTTGATCTCCAATCGACAATGAGGGTCCCACCTACTAGTATTATTTAACTTTTATAATAATAGGCTTTAGCAACACTTTGCGGGAAAAAATTCGTTGACGTTTTTAATTGTCAATAGATGATATATCCAAGGATGCAAATCAGAGACTCTACAGATCGATGATTAGCAATTTACTCTATGTGACAACTTCGAGACCGAATGTGATGCAAGTTTTTGGATAGGTGGCACGATTTCAAGCAGTACTGAAGGAAACAGATGTTATGGAAGCAAACCGAATATTAATATATCTCAAAGGAATAAAATACTATGTATTATGGTATCTAAAAGGGAATGATATATCTCTAGTTGCATACAAAGATGTAGATTGAGTAGGAAGTGTTGATGACAGAAGAAGTACAAGTGGGGTAGCCTTCTACTTGGGTGATTGTCTGGTATCCTTGTTGAGCAAGAAACAATCTTCAGTATCATTGTCAACAAAATAAACAGAGTATATTGTAGAAACAACATGTTGTACACAAGTTCTCTAGATGAAGAAAAAATTGCAGGACATATAGGTGGAAAATGATGAGCCTATTCTGATATTATGTGATAACACCAGTTCTATAAGTATTTCTAAGAATCTAGTGATGCATTCCAAGATAAAACACATTCCAATCAAGTTTCACTTTCTATAGGAATAGGTTACAGAGAAGAACATCAAGGTAGAGTATGTTAGGATAAAAGAACAAATTGCAGATATCTTCACCAAACCTCTTTCGAGGGATACTTTTGAGTATCTTCAACAGAAAATTGGAGTAGTTTCATCCCCACAATGATCTACATGGAAGTTGGCATAGTACAACAGGGGGAGAGAAACATTAATCATGAAAGACTTGAATGATTTTTGAATTCTTTTTATTAGAGATTTACATGAGGAAGCACTATGAAGAGAAACATTAGTAGAGATCAGAGGCTTATAGACATGGGGAGTGTCCCCAAGGAAAAGTTACCCTTTTCCATTGATGTCAAAGGGGGAGAGAAAAATAGAGGCATGGAAAGGAAGAGAAGAGGCATGAATAAAGGGGGAGCCAGCATGAGCATGAGAATTTTTGTGTCTAAGTGTTCCCAT
>ML785582.1:167306-177369 GCA_009831015.1 Picea engelmannii
ATTATTGAAAAACATAGATTTGAGGTGAAGATATCCTTCCCATACCAACACGAAGAGAACGAATTTGAAAAACCTCGCAAGAGAGCATTAACCTATGAAGAGGTTATAAATGATTTGCAAGTTATTTTTAAGGAGAAATAAAGAAAAAAGGAAGCAAGATAAAAGGGCCACCATTGAGAGACAATCCCTTCAAGAGAAAATAAAAGAATGGGAAAAAATAAGACTAGAAGAATTAGAGAAGGACAAAGTAGAAGCTATGGCCAAAATAAAAGAGGAAGCACAAAGAAAAGCTACCAAGAAAGAGGAATTGGCAAAGAAAAAAGATGTTGATGCTAAATCCAAAGATGAATTATTAGAAAATAAGGTAGAAGCAGAAAGGAAAGTCAAAGAAAAATACAAGGCTAAGAAAAAGAAGAAGCAAAGAAAAAAGGAAAAGCTGGCAGAGTCTGAGAATTTGAATGTTGAGGCAGAAGAAAAAAAGGTAAAGCTATAGGAGTTAGATAAAAAATAAACTGCAAAAAAATTCGAGTGAAGAAAATAGAAGAACAACTTAGGAAGAAAAATTAAAATGATACTCAAGCAGAAGAGGCAAGACTACAAGGGGAAGAAATAACATAGCAGACCAATGTCAATGAAGACAACATGAAGCAACACAATTCTTCACTAAGGGAAGAAGTCTTCACTACTCAAATTTTTAACGACACCTTTGCTCCAAGCATGGTTGTAGGAGGTGATGGCCCTTTTCCAATTCCAATAAATGAAGTTGCTAATCTAGAATTGTTTTCATTTGATAAATAAAGGAAGCAAGTGATAAGGTAGAAGCATAAAAGAAGGATGATCAACTTGGATTCTAAATTGATACTCACTACTGAGACTGTGGTGATGGATACAAGTAATTTGAGTTTTTCTTCCTCTAATTTTATTGGTTTAGCTATTGTGTGAGCTAATGTTCATAAAGTTATGGATGTAGAAAAGAAAATGAAATAATATGAAAGAAAAATCACCTTGTTCGAAAACCAAGTTAACTACTACAAATCCAACAAGTATTATACTTCACATTTTATGACTATGTTTTGAAGGTGAAAAATGAATTGAACAATGTACAAAGATAATTTTATGACGGGGCACAACATGTGCAGTCCCAAGGTCAAGTTATAACTGATGTCATGACTCATATTCAAGCATGGGAACTTGCTTATCAACAAGATTAATTGTAGTTTGATAAAGTGAGGGAGTGGTAGTCTTCTGTAGATAAAATCCATGCATAAATTCTTATATTCACCCCCAAATCCCTTGAAGATATGGGTTTTCACCTGAGATAATGGAAACATGCAACTCGTTGTTAAAAATAAGAGATAGATAAATATAAAAAACAACACAAAATGCATGCAGATAGAGCCAATATTTATCTAGTAAACCCTTAGCCAAGAAAACCAACACCTCCATAGATATCTATTAAGAAAGTTGGAAAAACTAGCAAAGTCATACCAATAATGGCCACTTGATGAATTTTACAATGGAATATTCCAAGCCTTTAAATAGGCTTCATCACATCAAATACCATGAGAAAATACCATGGGTCCATAAACTATACATGGTAAACCTATCATTAATTGTATCAAGGTTATCTTAACTACTCTATGGCCAAGTCAAATTAACTCAACATTCCCAACAAAGTTACCGACTTAACGAGAAATCTTGATCCAGATGGATGTCGGTGGCCTCCCACTTATTCCAACTGGTTCATTTTTCCAATTTTCCAGTTTGGCAGTTTTTTTCCTAGTTTTCAGGTCCCTGACTTGCGGAGCCGTTTTGAGGCCCTAAACAACGTTTTTAGGGCTCGCCACAGTCAGAAATGACCTTTGATAGATAACAACAAAATTTGTAGTCCTCAGATAGACCTTTCCAATAGGATATCGTGCACGTAAAACGAAGATCGTATGAAAAAGTTACGACCTCGGGAAGTTGATGTACTAACTTACCCGAATGAGGCCCACATGACTTTTGGCACTTCATCTCCTAGGGTTAGGTTTTTGGATGTCTAGGGTTTTTGACATTCCTGTTTATTGTAAAAAGGCCTTTAGAGCCTCATTGTAATGATCTTCTTGCAAATGAGCGCAACCGTCACATCTCTTCTTAGAGATAAGCCGCCACCATTCCAACAAGCTTGTTTTTCGTTGCATTTTACAGTTTCAGCTTATTTCCTTATTGAATAGAAAACCAATTTTATTGTATCTCTGTTATTTTGTGTTAAGCATATTTTAATAATCTGTATTCAATTCGTTCTCACAAAATCCAGATCAACTCTAACCTCAAAACGAGAACTCTGGCCCAAAAAACTCATACTTTTACATTAAAAAACATGAGAATCAAACCCCAAATAAAAAAATGGTGCTAGCGGTAGCACCATGTTTTCAAACGGGGTCAAAATTACAACATTTTCAAACATGGTCTTCAAAAGTCAGACAATAGCTCAGAAAAAACATTAAAATCAACACCTAAATAGATTCCCGCTGCTGAAAGACCTTGTATAAAGAGGTTCCATTCTATTGCAAGAGAGCCTCTTAAGCCCAAAGTATCGTTGTTGAACCAAGGATCAGAAAAATCGCTTGACAATTGAGGGTTCCATGCATTGACCAACACCTTAATCTCCTTTCTAGAGAGATGATCAAGCAGAGACTAAGATAATAAGGCTTTTTCCCCCATACCCAAGATCATATCTCTACCTATATGAATCTGATTTCCCGACCCAGGTAGCCAAACATGCCAGTGAAGTAACAAATGGATAGATTTCAGCAAGTTCCTCCAGATTCTTGATGCAGAAGAAGCTTCGAAGATGGCCAATCTAAACCATTGGATCACATCGGAATGTCTTAAATACTTGTCCATTACTATGTTATGCCATAACCCTCTGCCAAAGAGAGTGTTCCAAAGAGTGTTGGCTAACAAAGCTAAATTAAAATGCTCCAGATTTCTAAGACCCCAACCCCCACAAGACTTTGGTCTCGACAAAATCTCCCAATTGCATAAGTGGAAATGACAAGTTGTATTATTACCATTCCATAAGAAATTGAAGCAAATTTTCCGAAACTGGTTGATTATAAATTTTGGAACTAACTCCACTGCCATCCAATATATATATTGGCTTTTCAGAACCGTCTTGAGTAGAATGAGCCTCCCACCCAGTGAGAGCCATTTATAACACCACAAACCAATATTTTTTGAAATCTTCTTCACAAGCCACATCCAATCCACCACCCTTTGAGATCCAGTTTTCAGAAAGAAACCCAAAGATTTGAACCCTAAGTTCAGGGCTATGAATGGAAAAACAAGTAAATTTATGAAAGGAACCAGTTCTGTTTCACTCAAACGTTCAAAGTGAACTGTAGTCTTAGAAGAATTTACCTGTAACCCAGTAGCTTTGCAGAAAAGGTTAATGCAATCTAGAATTTCCTTCCATTCATTAATACCTGCATTGGACATAATCAAAACGTCATCAACAAAAAGGAGGTGCAGGATGTTCACCAAACTTGAAACTTTAACACCCAAAATTTTATTATCCACTTTTCCTTTTGTTAATAACAAGCTGAGGGCTTCCATAATTAGGAACAGTAAAGGAGACAAGGGGCAACCTTGCCTTAGGCCCCTTCCACTTTTGAAGAAATCTGAGGCCTCGCCATTGATGATAACAACAAAAGTAGGAGAGATAACACAACTCATTATCCACCTGGTCATAGGAATATCAAAGCCTATCTAAAAAAGAACTAGATGCAAAAAATCCCAATCCACATTGTCATATGCCTTTCGTAAATCCACTTTGAGAAGCAAAGATTTCTTGTTTTTCCTCTTAGAAATACTATGTAAACACTCAAAAACAGTGCCAATAGTATCCTGGATCCTGCGACCTTCTATAAACCCAAACTATTCTTCAGAAAACTGACTAGACAGGATAGGCTTGATTCTATTTGAAATAATTTTGGAGATCAACTTATAGCACAGGTTGCAGAGCGAAATCGGCCTAAAATCTCCAAATGAAGAAGGGTTATTCTCTTTCAGAATCAACGTTAAAAAAGTAGAATTTAAGCATCCAGGGATTTTACCATAAATTCTTGATTCCTCCACCATCTGCATTAAATCTTCACTGACCAAATCAAAGAAAGAGATGAAAAATTCCACTGTCTAGCCATCAGGGCCTAGACTTTTGTCCCTCTTAAAATGATCGAGAACCTTTTTAATTTCCTCTAATTTTACAGGTTCATGAAAAGCAATTAAATCCTCGGCTTGTATCATCTTCTTAAAAAGATTCGAAACCTCCAATTTTTCCATAATATAGGGTTCAGTCTGAGCTTTGTAGAATTCCTTAAAAAAATGAGTCGCTGCCTTTTTCAAACCTACTTGACCCCTGCATTGCCCACCAGACTCCTGAGTTATTTCCCGGATAGTTTTTTGTTTGCGCCTCTGACTAGCAAAATTATGAAAAAAAATTGTGTTGGAGTCACCGCTTTCAATCCACGTCGCTCAGCTTTTTTGATGCCACTTTTCCTCATTATAATTTAAGATCTGGTTTCTTTCTTTTTCCAAGATTCCCAAACGCACTTCCTTTTCATTCATTGAATTGCTTCCATCTAAACTTAAGTAAGCATCTTTGATTTGTTCTTCCAAATTTATCAAGCTTCTCTTTAACAAATCTTCCTTCTTTTTCGACCACACTTTGGTCTATTGTTTTAAATCTCTCAGCTTCCAAACAAGTCTACGATGAGATCCTTCTTCTGATAAATACTTGTTATCTTGCTAGACTGGAAGAACTAAGCACTTGAACTCATCATCCTTGGACCAAACTGGATTGAACTTAAACGGATAAATCTTATTTACAAGGGTAGTATCCATTTGAAAAACAATAGGAGCATGGTCCGATATAAACGGAAATTCTACCCACGAACAGTAATAATCTCGGGAGATTATTAAGTTTTCTGCAATAATACACCTGTCCAATCTTTTCGAAATAGCCTGTGATCCCTAACGACCATTGCGCCAGGTAGGCACCATCCTATCCGGTCGAATATCCACCAGTTTCTTTGAATTGAAGAAAGATTTTAGTTGATCTGCCAAGGAAACCGAGAAGTTAGTACTTCCCCACACTTCCTCAGCTGAAAGTGTAATGTTTAGATCCCCCGCAATTATCAAGTTTTCAGCCGAGAGTAAACCACTATTAGCCAAAGTCTCCCAAAAAATTATTTTATTCATACACGGACCATAAACATTTAGTAAAGAGATAGAACACAAAGTTGATGTAATCTGACCAGATAAGAAAATACCCCCACAGGATAAAGAAGGCAAAAGAGAAAAATAATCTAGATCCCGGGATACTAAAAGCCCCCCGGAAGTACCAAAGGAGCTTACAGCACTAGAAACCCAACTCGGGCAAAAAATCTGAACAAAATTCCTAGCTTTTTTATCATCCACAAGAGTCTTCTGCAAAAAAATGATATCAGGACGCACACGATCCAATACCCTGCAAAATGCAGCGACTTTAAGGAAGCCCCCTGTCCCTTGAATGTTTAGGGATAATAAAATCATTATTTTGACCTTGCTAGGGCCTTTAGCGCTCTAAGTGCCCCACTGTCCACAGTGGTCGATTCCTTCACCTCAAAATTTGAAATACCCCCAATCCCCTTTTTCCGTGAGCTTCTGGATTTAATGGGTGAGACCTCTATACCCAACCCCCTAGACCAAACAAATTCATTGTCCTTGCTTATATTGGTATTCTTCGAAGACGAAGCACATTCCCCATCCAAAGCCTCATTTAAAAACGCTTTCCCCAAAAATACTGGAAGGGGGACCGAAGTATTAATACCACGTCTAGTGGGAATGAGACTGTCAAAAACTTCGAGTAGAGCTTCATCATCAAGTTCTGGTTCACGGCAACACTGCAAACTTAAATCAATACCCAACTTTAAAGGAGACCCACCACCAATCGGTGAGGAAGGGAGTTCTTTAAGAACAGGATCACCAATAATACTCGTACTAGCATTTGGGGTGCTACTGTCAATACCAGGCAAAACCACAGGGTTGACTTTATCACTAATGCCCGGCCCTAGGTCAACAATAACAGACTTTTGACTAGATTCAAAACCTAAAGTCATCGTGCCATCTTTAGAGACCGCTTCGGCCTCTGAGGAGTCCAAAATAGGAGCATAATCCACAAAATATTTTTCCCACTGAGTAAGAGAATTAAACAGAGACGGGCAAAAATATTGTAACTTACTCGATAGTTTTTCCATTGGCAAATCTTGGGCCCTTGTAACAGACCTGTAGTTGGGATCGAACTTACCAAAAAGTTCGACATCCGCAATACAGTCTGTATATCCCAGTTGTCCAATTCTTCGTTAATGTCTTCCACGACCTCCCCTCCTTTACAGTCCCTACGCAAATGCCCCGTACTGTGGCAGCGGTTGCACCTGAAGGGAATACCCAGGTAGTCTAAACATTGCTTAACCTTCCTCTCCCTCCACACAATGTCCAGGGACTCATGTAGACCACCATGGATGTCAAGCTCCACCAAAACTTTGTCGACCTTTATGTCTAATGCTCTGAGGGTTGCATTATCTACAGAGATAAAAGTACAAAGGGAGTCTTCGATAGCCCTAAGAGTATATTCGTTCCAGAAATGGAGAGGGAGCCCTGGTAAAAGTACCCAGAGGTGTCTCTTCGCAAAATACTCACTGTGCGGACTAAAAGCAACACACCACCGCTTTATCATTAAGCTACTAGCCCCAAAAACCCACCGATCTCTAACAGAAGTTCAACATCCTCCGACGACCTACACTGAAAACCTAGCCATCCTTTCTCCAAGAAAAATACCCTCGGCGAGTAGCCGAGAATGGGTTGCCAGTTTTTATCCATCTAGGCATGGAGCGGTTCTTGAGGTAAGTAGTGATAGGATACCCGATCGACAAGCCCACAAAGTGCCATGTTACAGGTTTCCATTAGACTAATATCTGAACCCAAAACTAACTCCCTCAACACCTTATTGGGTTTCCAAATCTTTCGTTTCTTACCAGTAGGAAATGAACTACAACAGACCGAACTCTGTGGTAAAGCCCTTCTAAAACCAGACAAATGGGGTAGTAACACCTCCGAAGGCAACGAGTTCGAGATAGGAACAGTCGAAGCCTGAACAGAGGAAAACAAAGATCTAGGAAGGAAAACATGCTTCTTAGCTGAAAAGGTAGATGAAATAATGCCATTAAGTTTAGACTCCCGTCTTAAAGGCTCACTGCAATGTGAAGTGATAGGGTTATTTAAAACATTACACTTCCAACCACCCGAATCACGGGAAACCATAATGGTAGCTGACAAAAATATAAAGGGGAAGCACAAAAAGACAATACAAAGATGACACCTAGAAAGCAATAGAGAAATCCATCTGATGGACCAGATTCCAAAGATGGAAAATAGATAAATAGGGACCACCAAACGATGAAAGAAAGGATAAACATCAGACAAGATCGATGACAAATCGTAAGCCAGGCCCGGGAAGAGTAAAAAAGAGCAGGGAAAACAGGGTCCCACAAATAGTAACTAGACAGTTAGGAAACACTTAGACTGCTAGTTAGCCCTAAAAAACAAGAAAAAAACCAGTTCCCACAAATAGTAACTAGTCAGTAAGGAGGCTCCACTCAGACAGAGAAGAAGGAAAACCAAAAAATAAGTAATAAAACCAAATCACCCCAGGGTTCTCAAAAACACTACATCAAACTAGTTCTACCATTCCCAAAAAAACCAGCTTGGCTCGGCTTTGGTTTTTCCATCCCAACTCTTCCACGTTACTCAAAACCTACTTTGTTTGGCTCTGGAACTCTGCAGGTTCTTTCCCATAAAAAAACAATTTTTACTTAAACTAAACTAGGTTGCCGATTCTCTCATTAAAAAACACTCGTAAATGCATACAAGTGTATAGTATGTATGAAAAGGCAATATAATTATTCTATGATTATAGAATTCTTTAATGGTATGTCTATCATACGTAATGTTTGGTATGATTATTAGGTCGTATAGCTTATTGTCCTCTTTGCAATAATGGTGTAGAAATAATTGTATGCATTCATGGATGTACACTGTTTGAAATATAAAATTCTAATTTATTTTAAATTATGAAACACATTGAAGTCGAATATAGTTTTGTTTTATAAAATTTTAATTTATTTTAAATTATGAAACGCATTGAGTAGAATATAGTATTTTTTTAAGAAAAATATATAAAATAAAAATTTGTAGTTTAATGGTTTGATTTTTTAATGTTTTTATTGGTATATTTTTTTATTAATTTTATCTGAAATTCAATCAAAAATTATTGGAACTTCAGATTTGATTTTAGGGCTGAATCCATTTATACATTCAAAAATGTAATTTAAACAATAAAAAATAAAGATTTCACCAAAATCTAAATTACCAAGTGAAAAAAAAAAAAATTTAGACACGTCTATTAAAAACAAATAATTTATATAATTTAAACAATAAAAAATAAAATGTAATTTAAACAATAAAAAATAAAGATTTCACCAAAATCTANTAAAAAATAAAATGTAATTTAAACAATAAAAAAGAAAGATTTCACCAAAATCTAAATTAACAAGTGAATTAAATTAAAATATTTAGACACGCCTAATAAAAACAAATAATTTATATCTTTAAGAGATGGGTGGTGACTTGTTACAAATCAATGCCAACAAAATATAAAAACTCTAAATTAATTTTAAATTATGAAACCCGTGATTGTGCATATGGTTTTGGTTTTATAGGAAAAAATATATATAATAAAAGTACATATTTTATATGGTTACTTCTTCCAAATGAATGCAAACAGAGTCTATGATATGACACACTTAAATTTAGTGCTAATGGATATGGCCCGCATGGGCCCGAATCCCCATGAACCTTTCGCAGATTTGACGTACGCCCCCAACACCGGCGGGTCCCACTCCAACTCGTCTTTAACTATTTTCACGTACGGTTGCTCCGTCCGGTGCCTTACCACTGAACTGCCAGTGCTGTTCTGTGAATGAGACTCGGCTTTGGCCGGCCGAGTCCTTTGTACGAATGGTTCACAGACACGATGGGACCAGGTACTTCTGCTTTTTGGGCGGGGCCCACCATGCACGGCCTCGTACGAACTTTCTAAATACGAGTATAATGACGTCATCATCCTTAAATGGCACTGAGTTAAGGTGACCACTGAGTTAAGAAAATTAATGTTATGGATTTGTTTGAAATCCGAATTATATTGTTTAACATATATAAAAAAAATAAGAAAAAAAATTTTATTTATATTTTTTAATTGTAAATGGTAATGGAAATGAAAAGTTATTTTCACTATATTATATTTAAATATATTTTTTTCCTAATTATGTTATAAAAAGTAAAGTTTTAAGATTGTGATTTTTTCACTTAGTTATTAGTAAAATTTGATTAGATATATTTATTGAAATCATAAATTTAAATTTGTGAAATTGTAATTTTTTAATTAAAAATGTAATGAAATTGTAAATTTATAAAATTATTATTTTTTAATTAAATTTTTTTTTTCTAATTAGATTATCAAAATTAAAAAAAAAAATGATTTTTTTAATGTAAAATTTGATTAGATAATATTTATTGAAATTATAAATTTAAATTTATAAAATTATTATTTTTAATGTAAAAATGAATTTAATATTTTTAAATATCATTATATTAACATTATATATCTGATTTTATCCATTCAAAATAATTTCTACAAATTTTCAAGTTAAAAATATAAATTTTTCTTTTAATTTTACATAGTAAAAAAATATTTAATAAAATATTTAAACAAATATAATTATTAATTAATGAGTCCCGGAGGTGTAGGACAGTCGGTGACGGAGTGTGTTGTTAAGCCACTCCGTGATGTTAAAGTCACCGATTCGAAACCTGCGAGGACAAAAAATCCAACCATGTTAAGGGTTGGTGTGGCTCAGGCCACAAGTTAATCGCGTAGCCAACAGGTCCCGCACAAATTAACAAAAAAAAAAAAAAAAAAAAT
>ML785582.1:178868-192772 GCA_009831015.1 Picea engelmannii
TATATATATAGAGAGAGAGAGAGAGAGAGAGAGAGAGAGGGAGAGAGAGAGAGAGAGAGAGAGAGAGAGAGAGAGAGAGAGAGATGTACACTTTGAGTGGGCCTAATGGTTAAGAACATCTGTTTCATCTTAAGAGGTTATAGGTTCAAATCCAGAGGGGAGTAGGGTATCTATACCTTCGTAGACTTTACCAAGTTAATTAAGAGGTTATTAGCTTCCAATAAAATAACACATATATTAGGTGAATAGTTATCCTTTTCCTTTAGGGTGGAACCACACCATCCTCAAAAATATAAATAATAACATATATATTAGGTGAATGGTTATCCTTGTCCTTTGGGTGGAACCACACCATTATCAAAAATACAAATAATAAGGATCATAAATCAATTAGCTTACAATGAAATGACACATATATTAGGTGAATGGTTATCTTTGTCCTTTGGGGTGGAACCACACCATCTAACATATCTATTGATTGTAATTTACATAATGTAATAAAGTTCATAAATCAATTAGCTTACAATGAAATGACACATGTATTAGGTAAATGGCTATCCTTGTTCTTTGGGGTGGAACCACACCATACAACATATCTGTTGATTGTAATTTACATAATGTAATAAAGTTCATAAATCAATTAGCTTACAATGAAATGACACATGTATTAGGTAAATGGCTATCCTTGTTCTTTGGGGTGGAACCACACCATACAACATATCTGTTGATTGTAATTTACATAATGTAATAAAGTTCATAAATCAATTAGCTTACAATGAAATGACACATGTATTAGGTAAATGGCTATCCTTGTTCTTTGGGGTGGAACCACACCATCCAACATATATGTTGATTGTAATTTACATAATGTAGGTTTCCAACTCTCATTATCTCCCATAGGATTTTTGGAAGGTTTCTTAGTCTTGAAAATAACTAGTGTGGATTGTAAGAATCTATCATACACAAGATTTTTGGAAGGTTTCTCAGTCTTGAAAATAACTAGTGTGAGTTGTAAGAATTTATCATTTTAGTATTGTACTAGTGCAAGGCAATTATGACAGCATTCCTCCTCTCACAAATAACCCGATTAATTTTTATTGTAGTTTTACATTGTATCTTAGCAATTTCTTGGAACAAGTTGAATGAGTTGGATAGTCGACAAGTAGGACCGTACTCACATTGCAACAAGCACCTCACAAATACTCCAACAATTGATATAGGTTTGTTGCATCATATTCAACCTTTTCCGCTTGCATAATAATATGCATGTACAAATTAGCACGCTATCATATTAGGAAAACACTTTAATAAACCATAATTTATTAGTCCCTTTCTTTCAGGCGGGGAGGGACTATAATAATCAACATGTTACCTTTTTAAAAAACTTAAACTTTTTCTCTACCAATCAAATACTTAAAACATATTTTGTTGACCAATAGAAAATTTTGAGGTCTTATTTGGCCTTATCTCTAGGCATAAAGCCACATTGTCCATCGAAATCTTAGATTAAAAGACGCCTTTTCTTAGTAATTTTCCTCAAAGTAAAGTGAAGTGAAGTAAGTCTAGTATTACTTTTCTAACACTAAATGTTTGTTTTTCATGTGTAATATTTTTCATACTATGAATTTGAAATGCTTTTCAAGTTCACGAACAACGTGGTTGTAGGTATGTTGGACATGAGTATAACACACAATTATCTCCCTCTACTTCAACTACAAACCATTTGGAGTGCCTATTAAAATATCATGCAAAGCCAACCCGCATAGCCAAAATTTATCGTTGTAGCAACTTCCTTCTTTGCATCTAAGACAACACACACAACCAACCCACATAGCCATCCTTTATCGTTGTAGCAACTTCCTTCTCTGCATCTGAGTCAAGGAAAACACCAACCCACATAACCAATCTTTATCGATGTAACAACTTCCTTCTCTACATCTGAGTCAAGGAAAATTGTTATGTCGTGAAGGTCTAGATCAAGAACTTGCTCAACCTATAAAATTCTAGCATATTCACATAACAAGTAAGAATTTACAGTTTAGAAATTGACCAACACCAGTTCATCACAATAGCTCTTTCCATCCAAAGTAGAAAATAACAAGAAAAATGACAATAGTGTCACCTTTATAAGAGTATGAAGCATGTGGGCTTCATCTTTCTTGGCATGTCTATGAAGGTACAAGCCTTTATTAGACTTTGAAAAGCTTAACTATTGTGTTCGAAGTCTTCCTGTATAGGAGGCATTTTCCTCACTATCACTATCACTGACATTCCATTTGTTATGTGTTGTTTTACAAGCATATGATAAAAAATAACCATTAGACAAATTTATATTTTTAAGTGTCTAAGTCTTAAAAGACTAGTAGAAAAATGTTAGTCTTGAGAGTACAGAACAATAATATTGGGGACTTTTCATCTAGATGGAGGCCAAGGAAATACTAAAGTTTATTTATAGAAAAACATTCATAAGCCCACAAATGATGAAGAAGACTTGATTACTAGGAATTTGAAAGAGTAAGGGAAAGCCATGAAGAAGAAAGAGAAAGGTGAATGAGACTTGCAATGAATTGTAGTGTAGAGGGTTTGATAACAAGAGTTGGTGGTGTTCTAAGCCCCTCACATCCACCTTAAACATTATAAAACTTCAACCAATCTCCTTCAAATACAATTCTTCATTGAATACATGAGAAACAAAAATACCTAATATACAAAATTCCTTTGATGAAGCCTTCGATGCCTCTTCTCTCTATGAAAATATGTTTGCCTCTATCTTTAATACATCTCTATCGTTTATGTTTGCTTCCCTGGTATTGACTGTGGCTATTCTTGTTTAGCACTTAAGGCAATGCTTGAAGCAAAAATGGATCTATGGTTTGAACCAGTTTGTTAAAGTCTTTATCCAATTTGTTTCAAATTTTCCAATCGCACTAGATACTATCATTGTCTAGATATACAAACATTACCAAGCTTACTATTGTTGGTAATGGAGAGATTCAAATAGCTCTTAAAATGAAAAAGATCCCAAGTGAGCTACTATTGACCCCGGTTTTTGCTTTGGTGTTGATGGATTTTTTGTTGAATCAGTGGTTGGTCAAATTGGGGCTCGAACGAATGATGGAAATGGTTGGGATGTAGGTAATGCCCTTGCCTTTATCTTTTCCACTGCTATTGATGGATTTGGAACCGGAACTTAGACTAGATATATAGTAACCAAATATGGATATGTAACTCGAAGTCATTCTCGCTATCAAGCTGCTCAAATTGATGGTCCCAGCCCGTTCGAATTGTCATGGAAATAATGTTGAAATAAATGAAACCATTTGGCTTCTCATGGAGGTTACGAAAACATTTGTCTTTTCATTCTCCAGAAATGTATGTTTGATTTATCTATAAATGAACAAATCTTGAGAGATGAAAGGTGTGTGTGAGAAATTAAACTCATAAGTGTCTCTTCCTTCCTTTGTGTTTTGTATTTGTATTTTGGTATAAGAGCTTTGATCGAGCTATTGAAGCTTCTGCGTAGAGAGAGAGAGAGAGAGAGAGAGATGGTTGTTAAATCACATGAGCATAGGTGAAACCTACGCTCAGGATGAGTCCACATGCAGATTAAACCCTGGAGAGTCGTTAGGCGAATTTTTTTGTTGTTTTAGCCCTAGTTGTTGCCACATAAGAAGAGCCCTTAAAGGAGCTCAAGAAAAAACCCTTATATAGGTTGCAGAGCCTGGTTCTAGTATTGGTGGAGGTAAAAATTGACGGATATATATATAATTCCTAAATTTCGATTTGGAGGGAGTTTGTGTGCAGAAATTGGTGTATTAAGTGGGGATTTTTTTTTAAAGTGTGATTAAATATGGAAAATGATTTGACTGATTCATATCTGAATGAATCAAACAAGTTAGATGGTCCAAATATGTGAATTGGAAATTCAAAATTCATACCTTGATGGAAGGGGAAAATGTTTGGTCTATCTCATCCGGAAAAGAAGCCAAATCTGAAGTCTCTGCAAACTCAATCTAAGATTGGGAGTGCCGAGAAAGAAAAGTAAAAGTGCTTCTCATAATGTCTGTGAAGGAAAATATCATTCCACATATCAGAGACTACAAGACATCCACAAATACATGGGAACTCCTTAAAGGTTTGCATGAAATGACTAATACAAATCGAGTTTTGTTCCTAAAAAGCAAATTGCTTTCAATTAAAATGGAGGAGAATGAAAATATCCATAACTTTATTTCTAGAATTAAAGAATTGAAAGACAATCTTGGTGATATTGGTCAAAATATCTCTAGCATAGATTTGGTAATTGTAACATTGAATGGAATGTTACAAGAACATCAAATTTTTATTATTGGTCTTGCATCTAGAGAAAAAGATCCTATGTTTGATGAATTGGCAGGTATTATTTTACAAGAAGAAGAATGAAGGAAAAATTTTAATTGCAAGTATTCAAGTTAATATTTGGCATTGTTGGCACAGGGAAACCACCATACAGAGGAAATCCATGGAAAAGAAACAAGGGTGGTAAGACACCACATGCACATTCACATCAAGGTCTGACACCATCAAATATTGATTCTAATGTTAAAAGGAATAATACATGTTTTTACTGTGGAAAGCTTGGAAACTATGCTAGAGATTGTTTGAAAAAGAAATATAATGAGTCCAAACAGAGAAATAGAAGGCACACTGGTCACTTTTATTATAGAGGAGAAACAATGCACGATGATTTCAAAAATATTAGGTTGTTTCTTTCATATGCCGCCTTGTCAGTGGAAATAGATGACTCAAATGCTTAGTTTGTTGATTCCGGTGCCTCCATACATATGTCTGTAATAAGGATTGGTTTGAAAATTATCATGAGACTAATAATGGTGCTAATATATATCTTGGGGATGATTGATCACATAAAATTAAAGGATATGGTGATGTGTTTGTAACCTTGCCAAACGGTTGTGTTAAACAAATTCAAAATTCCATGTATGTGTCTGGTATAAAGAAGAACTTAATCTCAGTTTCCACCATAGAAAATCAAGATTTGAAAGTTGAATTTGTAAAGATGCATTGTTTTGTAAAACATATATGAGATCATTACAAGATTATTGAAACATGAATCAAAGTTGGAGGATTACACAATCTTGATGTAACAAGGAAGGGTCATCAAGCATTAGCATCTACAACCATATCAACAAAAGAAATGTGGCATCAAAGGTATGCTCATCTTAATTATAATGATTTGTTGCTACTTCAAAAACAAGGAATGGTGGAGGGACTTCCCTAGCTTAAGAATGAACATACTGCTTGTGAAGGATGTGTTAGAATAAACAATATGTACTCGTTTTCACCATAGACAATATCTCAATATTGCCACCCAACCATAGACACAAAGGCCACCCCCGAGCACCTTAACCTTGATAGATAGAATAGTTTTGGAAGAAAACCCTAGAACTAATAGCCAACCAAGGTAGAGTACTTCTCTCCAAATCTAGCGCACCAAGCAGAGAGTCCAAACCATAACCAAGGAAAAAATTCACTATTGCAGTAGCTGCAACTCTCTTCCAATCATGTGCACCACTTGCCCTTATGTAATTGTGAGAGTGAGTGAGTACAAATGAGCACTAGCGCCCTCTATTTATACTGCTCCAAGTCACCTAACTGGGCCAACTTCTCTTCCCGGAGGCTAATAACTTAATATTAATTATTCTCTTGAGTTGACTTGTCTTATAGGGTTATTATCCAATGTTTTAGGGTTTCTCTTGCTTCTCGAAATATCCTAGTCTCGTCAAAGGTTACACGTAGAGGTTAACACCTCTCGCATCTATCGTAATTTCAACACTCCCTCCTAGCTAGGGAGGTATTAAAGGAAATGGTCTTGAGCACAAACATACCATTCAACCGGTAGCATCATTGTAGCCCCACATGCTATCTCATGATCAAATCACGAGCACCAACATCACTATCTAACTAGATAGTCTCCATGGCAATCAAAACAATGCCATCTAATAGAACACAACAATGTCTATTCATAGTAGCATACAACTATTATCCAGTGGTACACAACCACTCCTAGTAGCACACAGATACTAACAAGTGACACATAGTCACTACCAGTGGATCACATCAACCACAGTAGCAGATAGCTATTGTCCAAACACATACAATCTCCACAAAAATCATATCAACCTGCATCAACAATGTCATGATATAAAATGAGTTATCTGGGCCATTCCTCCACTCACATATGTGAGATCTGGAAGGGAATCTTGACTATTCTTCCCAAGAATAGAAGAATAATGGTCCTTGATTGTTGAACCTGGACCACTCAACCTAACTAGGCCATTCTTCCGACACGATTCACAGTGCAACCTGGAGAGAATGAGTCTGCCATAGGGAATGACTATCCGAACCATTTCCTATGGAAATGATTGTCCTGCACCAACCTCCTACATCAGACCATTCTTTGAAATTGCTCACAACTGTGAACTTCGAAAGAATGACTGCCAGGAGAGGTAGAACATTCTTCTTGACCACTTCTTAGAGTGACTACCAAGGAGAATGATTGTCCTAGACCATTCCCCCACACTGGCCACAATGGGAATCATTGTCTATGGTACATCAACAATCTATTTGACCATTTTCATTACGAAAATGTATGTTTGTTCTGGACCATTTTTCGAACTGTAAAATGACTGTCCATCAGAAATCTTGGACCACTTTCTGGACTGGAAAGTGACTTCCCAACCTAGACCATTTTCCAAACTGGAAAATGATTGTCCATCAAGAATATTTGACTACTTTCTAGACTAGAAAATGATTACTCAACCTGGACCATTTTCCAAATTGGAAAATGACTATCCATATATCAATAACATTTTAGTGCTCCCTCCCAACCTGGGGAGTAATCACTTCCCTTTCCAATAAGGAAGTCATCTCCACGAGTCCCATCTTGTCCCTTAAGTACACAAATGTTTCATCTTGGACAGAGGCTTTACCAAAATATATGTTATCTTCTCATCGGTGGAGATATATTGGAGAACCACTTCTCCCCTCTGGACTTTATCACAGAGAAAATAGTACTTGATATCAAAGTGCTTCGACTTGTCATGGAACACCATGTTCTATGAGAGATTCACACAACTCTGGTTATCACATGAATATATCATGGTTGAATCCAACACATAATCAAACAGTCCATAAACCAACTTACAGAGCCACATTGCTTCCGTACAAGCATCACAAGCTGCAATATACCTTGATATCGTGCTAGCCCATGATATCGTGGAAAAGATCAAACTGAAACATATCCAAGAAGCACTTATTATGTCATATGCACTCCCTACCCAATCTGAATCCATAAATCCATGTAGCTATATATCATAACTCACACGTCCCATGAATATATTTCAAGGCATGTTTTGCAATTATTCAATTCTCATGGCTAGGTTCCACCTGAAACTATTTTCACAACAAAGCAAATACATTAACGATCCATTCAATTGTCGATACAGGGATGACTCTACTGGATCAGAGTGTCTCAACTTCTTCATATCTTTCATCATGGGAGTTTTCCATGGATTTGTGATCCATTATCCTGGACTTCTGAAGAACTATTTCGATACACTTCCTCTGTCATAAGAAGTTTTCACCACACTTTTGCTATACATGAGAGGCTCTACACCAAGTTGCTTGAATCCATACAAGGTCTTCTTCCATCTGCATACATGGGTCTCTTTCTAGTGTACCTCAAAACCTTGAGGCTTCTCTATATATGCTTCTTATTCAATTACTCTATTGAGAAGAACATCCTTTACATCCATCTGATGTAAACTCCAACCCATGGATACTGCAAGAGATATAATGGCTTAGGTAGAGGTATATCTGGTTATTGGAACAAACTGTCATCATAGTCTTCTCCCTCCCTCTATCCCCGAATATCGCCTTGTATCTATCAATTCTTTTTCACCATTTCTCACATATGTTGTTCTTCATCATAGCTTCCTTCCATTCCTTCTACTTGACTGCTTCTAGTGGGTTCAAATCATGTTGGTAGTCTTAATATTTTTGGTATAATAACTAGTTCAATTTGGTTGTTCTGGATTTTCTTTCTTTCTTGGAATATTCATGTTCTTCCTCATGTTCCTCTTCAACGTTGGATTCCATGTAATATTATATATATTCCATGCCCTTTCTTCCTAAAGGCTCCAACTTCTTCCTTTCTTCATAGAAAAATAAATGTAGATGAACAACCAAGAATATTCAAGGCTTCCTTTCAAAGAAGACTTCCTCTAGAGTGAAGTTGAACATGTTCTTCTTATCATGGCCACTACTTCCAATGAAGAACATGGATAGATACTTCATAATCTTCATGTATTCTTCTATGGATCATATCATTGGGGATTAGCTCCCTCCTAATCCTGTCTTCATGCCTAAATGAGCAATATCTAGAACTTCCTTGTTTTTATTATGAGATTGCATGCTTCTGGAATTATGCAATCAATTCCCTCTATCTGAGAGAGTCCATACTTCTGTATGTTTCCCCTCTCTTTATTTTTTCAAAGTGTCACAAGTCTATTTTGGTTTCCTTCTGATTACTAACTTCCTCCGAGTCTGACTCCCTTCGAGTCTGATTCCCTCTAAGTCTCTTTAAGTTCGTTTCTATTTGTTCCGGTTGTTGCCCATCTGGAAGTTGTTGCAAGCATTGTGTCATCCTTGTAAACTTCTTCTATGATAGCTTCCACAAAGATTCTTCGTCAAAGGTTTGTCAACATATTTCACAAGGGTACCTGCCTAGAACAATACAAGAAGCAAAAGAAAGATCCAAGACAATATGTTTATGATAGGAAATCGAAACAAGAATAAGGCAAAGCATAGAGGCAATTGCTACAAGATCGGAAATACATCTTCATGATAGCCTTCATGAAATAACCTACTTGAGACAACAAGAACACTAGTGTTTTTCATACAACATATTTTATATGAAGGATAGTTTCTTGGTAGCATTACTAAGATGATCTTGTCTGAGAACAAGAACAAGAGATATCTCCTAGAGTAGGTGTTAGTTCATATTTGCAAATAAGTACACTGAGTGGTATAAGCTACTAAGTACTTATCAATACTCACTTAAGTGACAATAATAAATATGTCAAACTTGATATGAAAACTTGGAGTCTTGTTATTGTTCCACTTGAATTGATTTTCTTCTGAGACAAGTATCCTTTCTGACCTGTACCTTAAACTTAAAACAATATGCTTTCTTGATAGAAAATTGAGTTAGAGAATACAATCTCAACCTTATAATATCTTGACTAAAGTCAACTTATAACTTTGACTAGAAGTTCATAATGCCATAAAAGCCAGAGATATATCAAGTCAAACTTGGAGAGTGTGTTGATCTTCTGAATGAACTGAATCCAATATCGCTGCTTTGGACAAGATCCCTTGTACATTCCCTTCAAACACACTCATGCTAATGATAAAAATTGAAAGAACATGTATAGGTACATACCTTTGTTACCCAATTGTGACGATAAACCTTAGAATGACTTTGTTGGACCAAATGTTTAGCTGCTAGAGGATTGGTAAACCTCATAATGTTCCTTTTTGTAGATTTCTCTTGGGAACAACATACACTTTCTTCATGCTAGGTATTTTGTCTTCATATCTGCCTTCCATTTTGAATTTTGACTGGTTAGCCTTGGATTTTGACTTGGTCAAAGGTTGACTTTTACCAAAATTTCAAACTTGACGTCTTGGCATGTTGAGAGTACCAGGAGGTGCGCTAGGCTAGGGCACACTAGGTTATCAAGGGATTAGGTCAAGCGCTTCACTTAAGGTGCCTCAACACGAGGGTTAAGGTTTAATTGTTGCAACAAAACTTTGAATGCAATTGCAACTGCAACTGAGCAAATCCTCCCAATCTACCTTCCAGTGGTTAGACTTTCTGAAGATAGTGTGGGACCATAACCTGTTAGATTAAAAGAGATGTGCTTGTTTTCACCATAGACAATATCTTAATATTGTCACCCAACCATAGGCACAAAGGCCAACCCTGAGCACCTTAACCTTGACAGATAGAATAATTCTAGAAGAAAAACCTAGAACAAATAACCAACCAAGGAAGTGTACTTCTCTTCAAAGATAGTGTATCAGTCAGAGATTCCAAGCCATAACCAAATACCAAGTCACTATTACAACAACTGTAACTCTTCTCCAATCATGTGCACCACTTGTCCTTATGCAGTTGTGAGAGTGAGTGAGTACAAATGATCTCTAGCGCCCTCTATTTATACAACTCCAAATCACCTAACTAGGATAACTTCTCTTCCCGGAGGCTAATAACTTAATATTAATTATTCTCTTGAGCCGACTTGTCTTCTAGGGTTATTATCCAATGTTTTAGGGCTTCTCTTGCTTCCCAGAATATTCTAGTCTTGTCAAAGGTTGCACATAGAGGTTAATACCTATCACAAATACCGTAATATCAAAAGGATGTGCACTAGGCAAGCAACATAGGAAATAATTTCCTACTCATACATATAAAAGAAAAAGAGAAATTCTTGAACTAGTGCATACATATGTTTTTGGTCCCATGCAAACAAGATTACTTGGTGGAGCATACTATTTCCTAATATTTATTGATGATAGCACTAAAAATACTTGGGTTTATTTTATGAGGAACAAAAGTGATGTCTTTGAGTATTTTAAAGAATTTAGAAACTTGTTTGAAAAACAAACAGGAAGGTACATCAAAATCCTAAGATCAGATCAAGGAGGGGAGTACACATTAAGAGCGTTCATCGGATATTGCAAAAATAATGGAATTCTACAATAGTATACATTGCCTCATACTCCTGAACAAAGTGGAGTAGCTGGGAGGAAGAAAATGTTTTAGTTGAATGTGCACAGAGCATGATAAAAGGTAAAAATATTACTAATGGTTTTTGGGTTGAAGCAATTAGTATTGCAGTTTATTTGAAAAATAGAAGTCCAACTAAAATTTTAAATCATAAAACTCCTTTTGAAGCACTTTATGGCTATAAACCAATAGTAAGGCACCTAAGAGTTTGGAAGCAAAGCTTTTTCTCATGTTCCCAAAGAAGATAGGAGAAAACTTGATGCTAAAGTGATCAAGTGCATTTTTATTGGTCACAATTTTGATCACAAAGCATATAAGATGTTTGATCCCAGAACACATAAAGTTTTTGCAAGTAGAGATATATTATTTCATGAACATGTAGATTAAGGACATAAGGTGGATAGTTATGATAAATGGCTTATTCCTTCTAACTATGATGAAAATGTCAAAGAAGCAACGGATGTTGAACATGAACAACAACATGATGAAGATTTAAGCAACATGGACACTTCAAGTAGCCACATCACACCAAGAGGACAAGATACACCACAAATCAAAAGAAGAGGTGAAAGTAGTGAAGCACCAAGGAGGTCAACATTAAAAACTCAGCCACCTATAAGGTATAAATATTATGCATTAATGACTCAAGTAATGAATGTTTTGGAACTGTTGAATTTTGAACAAGCTAAAGAACATAAAGAATGGAGGGATTCCATGACAGAAGAATATGATTCCATAATGAAGAATGAAACATGGGAATTAACAAAACTACCTGAAAATTAAAGTCCAAATTGGATCTAAATGGTTGTTCAAATCCAAATTTAATGTTGATGGTAGTATAGATAAATATAAAGCTAGATTGGTTGCAAAAGGTTATTCACAGAAATAAGGAATTGATTATGAAGAAAGTTTTGCACTTGTAGCTAAGATGAACACCATTATATTAATGATTACATTAGCTACAAAACATAATTGGAAACTACATCAGTTGGATGTTAAGTCTGCTTTTATGAATGGGGAATTAAAGGAAGAAGTTTATCTTGTTCAACCAGAGGGGTTTGTGAAGAAGGGTCAAGAGCATCTTGTTTGTAGGTTAAATAAAGCTTTGTATGGACTGAAACAGGAACCAAGATCTTGGTATGTAAAGATTGATACTTTCTTCTCTCATAAAGGTTTTATGAAAAATAAAAGTGATCCTAATTTGTATATCAAGACAGATAAGAAAGGGCATATTTCTTTGATTTCCTTGTATGTTGATGATCTTATCATAGCATGCAATGCATCTAAGTTGATTGAAGAAATGAAAAGACACTTGTCACATGTATTTGAGATGAAGGATATTGGAGAATTGAATTATTGTTTACGCCTTGAAGAATGGTGAGAAGATGGTAAGATACTTTTCACGCAAAGTAAATATACAAATGAATTGCTTAGAAGGTTTAATATGAATGAATATAAAGTTGTGTCTATTCCATTAGAACATAATGCTAAACTCTATAGTAATGATGAAACAAAAGAGGTGGATAGTACTTTGTATCAAAATTGGTCAGAAGTTTGAACTATCTCACCACTACCATGCCAAACATTGCATATTCAGTCAACATCCTTAGTACTTCATGGCTAAGCCTCATGAAAACCTCTGGAAAGCAACGAAGAGAGTCCTTCGATACCTAAAAGGCACTATTAATTTCAGTATAAATATACTAATACTTTTGATGTTGAGTTAACAAGTCATTTTGATTCAGATTGGGCTGGAAATCCTTATGACAAAAAATCAACCACAAGTTATGCATTCATAATTGGATCTAAGATCGTGTCATGGAGCAACAAGAAACATCCAATTGTTTATTTTTCATCAACTAACGCTGAGTACAAATCCCTATGTAGTGCTACTTGTGAGGCACTTTGGTCGAGGGGGATTCTTGAAGATTGGGAGAAGAACAAAAAATGCCAACAGTTATCAATTGTGATAACCAAAGTTCCATCAAACTAGCCAACAATCATGTCTACCATGCAAGATTAAAGTATATTGAGATACAACATCATTTTGTAAGACAAAATATACAATCAAAGGAAATTGACTTGGTCTATTGTAATACCGATGATAATATGGTTGATGGTTTTACCAAGCCTTTTAGAAAGGAAAAATTTGAAATATATAGAAATCACTCAGGAGTTTTAGAAAATTATTTCCTCCATTAAGGAGGAATGTTAAGGAAATAATGTCAAAATAAATGAAATTGTTTGAGTGCGCAAGGAGGTTAAGAAAACTCACATGGAGGTTATGAAATGAATTTTTATATTAATTTTTTAATTTATATAAAAAATATATTTGAAAATCATTTTATGAGAAATCAATTAAAAAATTATTGTTTACAACTTTTTACTAGTTTGGTTGGATTCACTTTTTTTTGATAAAGCATAATTTAATCTCTCGAGGTTACTAGTACCTACTTCTTTATTCTTTATTTACTACATGCTTCTTTATTAATAACTTTTAATTAACCAGTATTCATTAAACAAAACACAAATTTAAATAAAAAACAAAATGATAACTTGATCTTCCTCATGAAACTAGGTCTTTCGCAATACGCTAAATGTAACTTTTAATTCATCATTATTATACTTTGTCATGAAGAAAATGATTGCGTGTCAAATATTATTAAATGTTTTTAAGATTTTTTCAAATTGATTGATCTTTTGATCGTCTTAAAAGTTTCAATGTTAACGATACTCTTAAAAATAAAAATTAAGATAAAATGAAATATCTTTATAAAGATAATTTCTTTATTTAAATTTTTTTATATTTAAACTTTTTTTTATAGTAACAATGATGAGTATCATATTTAATTAAAAATAAAATTTAGTCGGTTATTGCCATCCTTGTGGCTTAGTGAGAAAAACGTGTTCTTCCTCGTTAGATTTAAGTCTTTCACATTGCACTGAATGTACAATCCTTAATGGGTACTTTTTACACTTTGTCAAGAAGTAATTGATTATGTCAAGTAGTATTATTGAATGGGTTGAAGGCGTTCTATTATCAATATGTTTT
>ML785582.1:192781-229997 GCA_009831015.1 Picea engelmannii
TAATGAAAATCTAATAAAAACATAAAATAACGAACTTATTTATTATTATATTTACTTATTCACTATTATATTAAAGATATAGTTTTATTATTATTATTATTATTATTATTATTGATATACACTTTTTAATCTTTTTATTAAATATATAATTAAAAAAAAAATTATGTGAAAAAAAAGATCAAAGAATATTTGAGATATCATACATAATAAATCCATGCACCTTATTGAGGCGATTTGAAATGAACAGGTCTTTCCATCCTATGATTAGACATATATCTTAATGTTGATAGTTACTTCTTGTTTACCGCGATCTCCTTGTTACGGGTGAAGGGGGTTCTATGGTGCAGGTGGCAGTTAGATACTAGTGCCTTAGAAGCTTCCAGATGGAAGCTAAGGTTAGCGCACTTATGGGTGCAACTGATGAGGCACTTTGGAAGAGCATCGACTTATTCGCCTCAATTGATGAGCATTGTATAGGGACTGACAAATTCAATGCAAAACATGCAGACTTTACTTCGTTTACCAAGATTCCTCTGGTTGTTAGTGACCTTTTCACCTCTGTTGGTCCTTATTCATCAGACTGTTTACCTGGAGATGCACCCCATATTCGAAAAGTAGTTACAAAGGACTTAGGGGTTCGAGGGGATTTTGTAGGGTTGACTGTTGGTCTTGCTTCTTAGGGTAGGCAAGTGCATAGACCACAAGGTGTCAAAAGTTTAAAAAAAACGTAGAAACCGAATAAGTCCAAATGAAGGTTGGTTATGGGTTCAGACGTTGGTCTTGAGGAAAGTTGTAAACTGTCACTTTGCGCGTTGGTGGGTCGGTTATCCTACCGATCCCTCTACAAACATTTTTTACCTGCCCGGGTAAGGACAACTTGGGCTCATTTGTTGGGTTATGCTCTGGAAGTGTTGTTCATGTCACGTGGATGGTATGGTTTTCTTTTCAGAATGTCAGAAGATACTACGAGGATTTTGGATAAGATGTGGGTCATAGATGGAAGTAGTATGATGCTAGAAAGGTGGAGGGTTTGCTTTGATCCTGCAACTCATTATTTTTCAGTTTCGTCATTTGTGGGTTCTATTATCAGGGTTGCCTTTACAACATTGGAATGTTAAGGTGTTGGAAGCCATTGGTAATGAACTTGGCCGTTTTATAAAGATTGATGAGCAGTCATTAAAGGCACCAGACAAGAGACTGGATAAGGTACTAGTTGAGATTGATTTACATTCGGGGTTAATGGAGTCCCTAGAAATAGAATGGAGGGGCCATTCGATGACCCAACGACTAGATTATCTCAGTATACCATTTAGATGTTCTACTTGTCAAAGGACTGGACATTTGAGAATGGATTGTGTGGGCTTGTTGGAGGAGGAGGATTCAGAAGCTTCCATGCTTAGGAAGTCAGCCCGAGAAGTTTCTCCAGGAGTGGAATCTCACAATTACGAAGCTTATCTCCCAATAACAGAGGAGGAATGTCTGGAAGCGCTTCAGGATACTGTGTCAGGCAAGTTAAAAACATTATGCCCCTCTCTCTATTTTTTGTTGTTAGCATGGGAGCGGGATGCTCTGGACTCCACATTTGTTTTGGAAGAAGGAATCTCACAGACATCTCCTTGTGGTAATTTTTCAGACCGAGCTGGTATGTGTATACCTGGTGTTGAGTTCTCTTCTCCAGGTCGGGGGGGGGATCATACTAATTCCTCGCCAAAACTTGTGGATTATTGGGTAGAAAGGGGATAGTCTTTTGAGTCTAGATGGGCCTGGTATGACTTAACTGTAAATTTTTTGGCTGTTTCTGGGGATGCTAGAGTTGTAAGAAGTTTCACTAGTGAACCTGTGGGTGGAAGTGATATAGTACCTATTTTTAAGGAACTCGAGCTAGGAGAAAGCTCTATCGGTGTTGTTCTGGACACTATAGTCCCTACCTATAGAGAGACCCTATCACCGACCTCTATTCCCACTTATCAGGGGAGGTCGATTTTTAGAAGAGATGTGTCGACCGAAGAAATTGGTTTGTGTGATAGGTCTGGGGAGGGATATGGGAAGGAATTCACGTGGTCGAGGGGTTTGGACATGGAGATTTCTCCTATTAAAACCAGGAGTGCCCGTAAAAGAGCACCTTCAGTTTATACTTCTCCTGTAACTCTTAACATCAACATCATTGATAATGGGGCGGTTAGAGGCATGAAAGCCCCATCCAGGGAAAAATCATGATCTTTCTCTCCATAAATATCAGAGGGGTGGGGGGCACCCTAAAAGATGACTCCTTTTGTAGACTGCTAGATAGGACAAATCCTAATATTATTTTTCTACAAGAAACTTTGGTGGATACAATGAAGGCTAGATTATTCATGAATGCATTTCGGCCTAAGTGGTTAGTTTGTGCAGTTATCTCAATTGGAAAGTCTAGGGGTCTCTTGGTGACTTGGGATCCTTTAAAGTTTTATCTTTCTCCTTACCTTAGTTGCGGTGGTATTCTTTTGACATGTACTTGTTGTGAAAATAAAAGGCAGTTCTCGCTTTTAAATGTTTATGGTCCATGCATAGACAAAATATCCTTTTGGGACAAGGTATCTGATAGGGGTTTGCTAGCTTGCAAAAATATTATTGTAGCAGGGGACTTTAACTTCACTATAAATGTTGATGAGGTTTGGGGAGATACAACACTTTTGGACCAGTCGGAAGGGTTTTTTAAAGATATTTTTCAAAGAAATAAGCTTGATATTTTACTCGAGAAAGTAGTCCCTACCTAGCGAAATGGAAGAGTGGGAGTTGAGTGTATCACAAAAAGACTGGATCGGGTATTTATATATAAAGATCTAGTGAACCTATCTAGAAGGTACATGTCTTGGTTGGCATATCCCTTTCTTTAGGATCATGCTCTTGTTCTCTTACAGATAGAAAACATTGTTTATCCATCAACTTACCCTTTCAAATTAAATCCGACGTGGCTAAAGGAATCTGGATTTTCTCAAATTGTGCATGAAGCCTAGAATGGTAGGCAATTCCTACAAGAATCTGGGGCACAAAGAAGACTAGTATGGAAATTAAAATGTTTAAAACAAAGGGTCAAATCTTGGGCAAAACAACAGAGACTACATAAATTCATTAAATTAGAAAAATTGGAGGAACTCCAGGCCACATATCTAGAGAATTATTGGGGAACAAGGAGAGTAGAGGTAGACAATCACATAAAATATTTAGAGGAAGAGAGGAATGTCCTTCTTCTAGCAGAAGAGGAGCTCTGGAGACAACATAACATAGCGATTTGGATAAAAAATGGTGACCAAAATAAATAAATAAAATCATATTTTTTCCATCTTTAGAAGGAACAACAAACATATATGGGAATTTCTGGCTGAATACGGGGAGGTGCTTATTGGTCAATAGGATATTAAAAAATAGGCAAACAAATTCTATAAAATATTTTTCGAGGAGTCGAGCCTTTCTAATATTAATGAACAGGTTATTGTATCCAGTCTCTTTCCCCAATTAGTTGAGGAGGAAGAAAATGTACTTCTTGAAAGACCATGTACTAAGGAGGAGTTAGGGGAAGTTCTCAAAGACTTTGCAAAGGACAAAAGTATGGGACATGATGGTTGGACGATCGATATTTTCATTCACTTCTTCGATTTGATTGGAGATGAGCTCCTGGAGGTGGTTGAGGACTCTAGGATCAGAGGTGAAGTGATAAGAGCCGTGAACTTGACATTTTTGGCTCTTATACCAAAATTCAACAAGCCTTCCACTTTTGGCAACTATAGACCCATAGCTTTATGTAATTTTTTTTACAAACTTATTGCAAAAATTGTGGCGAATATGATTAAACATATCCTCTCCCATACTTTATTTGGTGAACAATTGGGTTTTTTAAAAGGGAGATAGATCTTGGATGCCATTGGTACAACCCAAGAATGCTTACATAGCATCAAGTTGAAAAAATTGAAGGCTTTAATTTTGAAACTTGACCTAAAAATTGTATAAATTGGGATTTCCTAAGATTGACCTTACTACAAACAAGTTTTGGTCTTTTGACTACCAAGTGGATAATGAATTGTGTGACCAGCGCGACGATTGCGGTTTTGCTAAATGGGGAGACTACTTCTTTCTTCCAGAGTGGAAGAGGTTTGAGACAAGGATTTCCTTTATCCCCATTACTGTTCATATTAGTAATGGAAGGACTTAGTCTGCTACTAAAGAAAGGCCAGACAGAAGGGAAACTAATAGGCGTGAAGGTCTCCAGATTAGTAAATATCCTACATCTGTTCTTTGTGGATGATGTACTTATAATATCCAAAGATACATTATAGGAATGGAGAGAGATTGATATTATCCTAAATATTTTTTGCAGAGCGTCGGGTATGTTGGTAAACATGACTAAATCAATCTTTCATTATTTGGGTCTTCAAGGGGAGGAATTATAAATTTTCAAAGATGCTTTCCCTTATAATTTTGTTTACCTCTCTGAAGGTTTTAGATATCTCAGATATTTCCTAAAGACTGGTAACTATAAGGTGGAAGACAGGTGTTGGTTAATTGCAAAATATGAAAAAAGGATCAGCCACTAGCACAATAGATGGCTTACTTCAGGCGAGAGATTTGTTCTTATTAAAGCTATTTTAGAAAGCCTACATGTGTATTGGATGGCTCTGACTACCATTCATGTTTCTGTCCTCAACAAGATTAGACAACTAATATTTACTTTTCTTTGGTTATGTTGCAGTGAAAAGAAACATATACATCTATGTAGATGGGATTATATTACAAGACCAAAGCATTTAGGACGATGGAGCTTGCAAAACATCTTCCTATTTAATAAAGCAATGGTGGCCAACTCTGTTTGGCGTGTTCCGATGAACAATGGGATCTGGAATAGAGTCATAAAGGACAAGTATCTCCCCCAATGATCGGTTGTTATAGGTTTGGGCCTTTTCACTTTCACTTTTTCATATTTCTTATTATTTATAGGTTGTTTTATCTTTTCTTTTACTAAATCTTAAAATAAATCGTGTCTTCAAAAATTTAAATTGTGACTTCAAAATTGTATGATGATGATGATGATGATTAATGTTTACTAAGATTGAAGGTGGTTTATAGGACTTTAAGAAGGTAAGAGATTTCTTAGCTTTCTTTAGAATTTTATTTATGTGCTCAAAAGACATTAAGATAAGTGTTCCAAGATCACCATAGTTTCGTTGAGGTAGAAGGTTGGGAAGGTTGGTATTCTAACAAATCTTTTGAAATTGAGATTTAATCTGGGTATATGATAGACAATCTAAGAGGAAGTGATTTTCATCTTCAACCCTCTTAGTGTCACAAAGATAACAAATTATTTCATTCCATGGCATTTTGAGAATTGTCCAACGCCCAATTTCAATATGGAGTTCATGAAAAATTGTTCTTATTTTATAAATGTTGATTTTCTTATTTACACCGGTCAAAGCATAGAGATAGTTTTGATCTTCTATGTTAGGGTTAACCACCTCTTTATAATAACTTAATTTTCTTTTTCCCTCTAATTCTTTCTCACGCCACAATTTCTCCTTAGATTTAGATGTAATAATATTTTTAATATTATCCTTATTCCATAATATGATTTCTTCCTTTATTCCCCAATGGTTTAGCAAAGACTGTGTTCGAGATAATGCATCCATTATTGTTGTGAGCTGTTAGAGAACTTCTAGATTAGCTATTTTTATCTAATTAGATCCACTTTCTTTGGATCTAGGTTTATAGAATTTAGTGATCTATATTATATATGTAACTATTCACTTCATCAATAATATGTGTGAGAGTTTTGTGTGTAATACATGTGTTTTCTCTGTGCGTGAATACTTCCATTTTGGCATCAAAGTTGTTCATGTGGGTTTGTTGCAAATCGTTGCACACTGGAGGATGTGAGCCTCATAGAGTTGCATCAGAATTATGCAACGAAAGCATGGAGTGTAGCATCCCCATTATAATCCCCAGTTTAATTAATGCTTATGTGGATACAATATGTGGCTATGACCAAGCGATGTAATATGTGAATTGTATTTCTATGTTTTAATAATAAAATGTGATGCTAGCTTCTAAGGGGACATGGCCAAGAGATGGGGGTTGAATTAATCCACAAGAAATGAGAGTGTCTAGGGTAATGTCCAAGAGGGGTCCAAGGGGGAAATACCCATGTATATTAATTCAACCCATTTTCCTAAACTTGTTAATTATATATGAACCTTCCGATTTCTGATTGAGTGTTCCCAAATCCAACCATTGAATACATGTAAGAGGGTGAGTGTGAGTGGTCACATCCTAGAGTTATTGGGCACATGGGGGTTGAGTACAATCAGCTTAGGGAAGAGTGTGAATCAATAAAGGCAAGCCAAAGAGAGGAAATTTGTATGGGTTGGGACAACTATTTTAGGGACATGAAGTTTTTTTTGTGTATGAGAGAAAGTAGAGAGCAGGAAAGAGAGCTTGGAGTGGGTGCATCCATGGAAAGCGGATTCTAGATCAAGATGGAATGTATTTGGAGTGTTTTGGAGCTGAAGATTGAAGAGCCAGGTTGTCAGGCCTGAAGAGTGAACTCCATAGTGAGTTGCATTGTAACAAAACATGTTTGTTGTTGGTTTGTTGGTAGTTTTCATAGCAACAAGTTTCCTTGAGTTCCTAGTTGAGAGATTCCTAGTTACTTGTGCTAGAGAGACCCTGATAACTGAATGGCACATTCCTTGGGTTAACCCTGATAAATGGATGGCACATCCCTTGGGTTATCACTGATAAATGAATGGTGCATTACTTGGGTTGGGCAAGTCAGAAGGAAGAGAGCTAGTAGAAAAAGTGAGATAGTTGTAGGAGAATATCAGTTGGGTTATAATTTTTATGAGCAACGAGTGGACTGTAAGAGACCACCCTCTTTTGTGGATTACTAGCCTCATCTCAGGGGTGACTGGTTGTTGATATTTGGAACAGTCAGCCTATGGTTTGGTGGAACGTTCGTCCCAAGTAGCTGGTTGCACCATTCTTGTTTAAATATAAGTGTTTTATCTTGTTGTTGAGTTATTTACATGTGTTATTGTTGTGCATGAACTCTGTGTGAACAAGAATGACTTGTTGTAATGAGCGGTTTAGCTGCATTTCATGTTTATTATTAACATGATTTAGATGCATATGTTTTATGGTTATAGACAATAGCTAAATCTGTTTTAAATTGGTAGTTGTAAGCTACAAGAAATCGACTAACAGTAAAAGAATTACTTTAGTTAGAAAAAATTTCATTTTTATGTGTATTCTACATTGTAATGTCCCCTAGTTGCGCTGGGGAACATTACATTATGGTATAAAAGATGTAAAAAGGGAGAGTTCTATGTGGTGTGGCCCATCCTGGGTGGATGGGAACGTTACAAAGTGGTATCAGAGCCCAGTTTTCAACATCGAGCTTGGATGGGCCAAGTTAGCAGAATGTTGAAGTGGAAATTCAGAGAGAATTAATCCTGGAGTATGTCTGCAACTTGTTTTTATTAAATTACTGCAGTAAAATTGAGAGAAATTTCATGGGTAATGTGAAAAATCGAGCCTCTTTGGAAATTTCAAACATAAGAAAAATCAGAAAAAATTGGGTATTTTTCCATATGATGACATCGACATGACATGGAAGCCATGTGTCAGCTAAGGTGGTAGAAGAAAGATGTATACTGCCACAATGGTAGGTACATGTTGGACGGGATGACAGTTGGTGGGTGATGTGGAGCCATGGGTCAAGCCAACTATCAGTCCCACGAATCTGTGATAAGATCTTGGAATTTGTCTAGGTATTAAGTTATTGTGAGTCTGCGGTAACAAGTGGAAATATGGTTAAGTGTTGAGACTTCTCAGACGGACTTATGAAAGAAAGGTTTCAAGATTATGAGTCCGCGAGTCCGTGAGTTCATGAAGGAAAAATAAGCTAAGTGTTGATGGCGGGTTCATGGAAGGTATGAAGATAGGATATGAGTCTGCAAGTCCACCACCAGTGAGCCCATGAATGCAATAAGGAATCTAAGTATATGTGCAAAGTGAGTGCGGCAAAACTAGGCGATACAAATTGGAGAACGTGAAAGCCCGAAATGAAGAAGAGATATGACTTAGATCCGTGGTGAATCCATTAAGACAGATCAATGACGAAGATCTAATCAAGAAATGATCGGACGATTACTGAGCGTTGCTACTATGTTTCACGTGCCAATAAATATTCCTTCACTTTTTTTCCACCATAGCTTTCAGCGCGAAGCTTGGATTAGAGAAAAAGAATAGCCATTGGAAATTTGTTTTAAAAATGAAGGCATTTAAGGAATCCTACTTGGGAGTAGTGCATTAATATTCTTCATAGTTTAAAACGAAGAGTGACTTGTAATCCAATTGATAAATATTTTTCAATATGCTTCATTCTAACAACAATTATTGCATGCACATTCTTGCAAGATTAGAGATATGGAAAATCAGACCTTAGTTCCTACATGAGAACTAGAGACATGGAGGATGCTCAAGGGTTTTACAACCATGAAAAAGAAATTGGAGGTCTGCATACTCTCCGGGTAATGTTGAGACTGAGTCTAATGGGAGAAGAGACAGGCAGGGGATTGTAACTATGAGAATCATGCAAAACGAAGTGTGGAGCTATAGGGCCGATAATGAGAGGATCATGAAGGCTCAAGAAGAGATACTTCAAATCCTAAATATGCTACAGAAGCAAGTTAATGAGGACTTTGGCACCAAGCAAGCAATTAGTGCTAGACAAGTATCAACATCAAGATCTCATGGAAAAAGATATGATCATGGGAATGATAGAAAGTCATGAAGCATGAGTAGATGCCATCATTCTACAAGGAATTACAAAAAAAATAACTCATGCAATTTCAAGTCCAGGGAGTAGCCCAAGTGTGTCTCCTCTTCAGAGACAAAGGAGAAGATCTGATAAAGACATCTTGTAGGGTGAACTCGGGAATATTAAGCCACCAAATTTCAATGGTGGGCACAAGAAAGGAGAAGATGTTGAGGCTTGGCTGTTGGAAATGAATAAATATTTCCATCTACATGATTACCCATCCCAGGTAGAAGCTAGAATTACCACCTACCACTTGCAAGGGAAGGCAACCATGTGGTGGGATCAACTTAAGAAAACCAAGAACCTTGATGAGAAAAAATATCATGGAGGCACTTCAAGGGATATTTCCAAGAGAAATATTTGTATGAACATTACTATGAAATAAATATGAAAGAGTTATTTGAATTCAAGTTGGGAACCATGAAAATGGAGGAATATGATAAACAATTCTTTGAATTGTTGAAGTATGTTGACTTCATCAAGGATGATAAAGTAAAAATCCAAAGGTTTCTAAGTGGGTTACCCTCTTTCTACAGTGATAAGATTCAATATGATAACACCAAAAACTTGGAGGAAACCATAAGGAGAGAAAGGCATCTATATGAGCAGAGCAAAGGAAGACCAATTTTCCAAAAACCTTGGAATGACAAGATGAAGGATAAGAAGGATCAAAGGCAGAAGGGTTTTAAGCCACCCTTTTTCAGGAATAATTTCCAAGTGAAACAACATGATCAAGTCGCATAAAATGAACACAAGAATGCAGATTCATTTGGAAAAAGGACAAGGAAGCAACCGATGCAATGTTGGGGATGTGAGGGAAATCATCTATATATGGATTTCCCTCACAAAGGACAAAAAATGGGGACTTTCCACAACATTCAAGAGGCTGAAATAGTGAAATGCATGGGAGGAAGTGTTGGGTATGTGTTATATTCTTTGCACGAGTAGTAGTGTCTACGTTGCGTCGAGTGCATAGGGGGGTTTGAGGGGGGGTGCAGGGGCAACACCCTCGAGAAAAAAATTTCTGCCTCGGGAAACATTTCACATATTTAGGTGGTTTTTCGGCACGTGGTTTCTTTGCCAATGGTTTTCTATTTTTGGTTAAGGAATTGGGGTTGTTGACTAATCCAGGTCATTGGGTTAGGGTTTTGGATGCTGCTGGATCCTATATGTATATTGTATTGTAAAGAATGTAATACCATGAATGAATATAGAATATGTTGGTTTTCCCGGTTTGGGTTTCCAGGGGGAAAATCTCTATGTAATGTTTGTATTTTCCATTGTATATTTTCTGTTCTTTTACTGAATTTTTTTTTGCAATAAATATTGTACAAGGTTAAAATATACATTTGGTATCAGAGCTCTGTTGGCTTCAGGGGGATGCCTTTGTGGTCAAGGTTTTGGCTCAGGACTGTGATAAGCCTTGTTACAGTGGGAGATCTGTGGTATTGATTTTTCAGGTGAAAAGAAATGGCGAGCAATTCGAAAATGGAGATCAAGAAGTTTAATGGGCAAATTTTTGAGTTGTGGAAGCTCAAGATGGAAGATTTGTTGGTGGAAAGAGATTAGTGGATCGTGGTAGATCCGGGTACTGCACCTACAGGAACTTCAGTAGATGACTGGAAAAAGTTGGATTGGAAGGCGAAGAGCACAATCTGACTGTGTCTCTCATATTCAATATTACTAAATGTGTCATAGGAAGCTACAACTAAGGATTTGTGGGATAAGTTGGGGAAGTTGTATCAGTCTAAATCCCTAGTGACTAAAATATTCCTGAGAAATAAGTTGTATAACATGAGGATGAGAGATGGAGACTCCATAGTAGAGCATTTGAATGCCTTCAATACTGTGGTAAGTCAGTTAGTATCTGTTGAGATTAAAATTTCAAATGAAGATAAATATATAAGTTTATTGTGTTCTTTACCATACTCGTGGGATAGTTTGGTTGTGGCCATAGGTAGTAATACAAATGCCTTGAAATTTGATGAAGTGGTCTCATCCTTGTTGTCGGAGGAGATGAGATAGAAAGAATATGGAACGACAAAGCATAGATGCATCATTTGCAAGAGGATGTTCCTAGGAAAGAAATAGATCTAAGTTCTCAAGTGGGAGATCTAAGTCCAAGGGTAGATATAAATCTCCTAGAAATTTTGTATAGGTATGTTGGAGATGTGGAAAATAAGGGCACTACAAGAAGCAATGTAGATCCAAAGTTGAGAAAAAGAAGGGATCTGAAGAATCTCCTTCTACAGAAGAAAAGACCTCTAAGGAAGAAGGAGGGGATGTGTACTTGGCTTCTTCAAGCACACATGCAGATCATGAGGCATGGTTGGTTGGCTCTGGTGAATCCTTTCATATGACTCCCCAAAGGGAGTGGTTCTATGAATATGAAAGGTATGATGGAGGTAATGTTTTCTTAGGTGACATTTCAACAACCAAAATCATAAGACGAGGAAAAGTCAAGTTGAGGCTCATGGAAGGATTATAACATTGTCTGGTGTTCTGCACATCCCAGGTTTGGCTAGAAATTTGATTTCTGTAAGAAAAATGGACGATGCAGGGGTAAAAACAATATTTGAAAATGAAACCTCCAAGATGGTTCGAGGAGAAATGGTGTTGTTGAAGAGAGTTTGGTTTGGAACTCTATATAAGATGCAAGGAAGCACTATTAGTGATGGGTGTAAGAGTTCCATTGTTCCTGATATTGGAGTTGAAGAAGAAAAAAATCCTACAGTCTTTGGAGAAAAGGTTATGTTGTGGCATCAAAGACTAGGGCATATCAGAGAAAAGGGTCTTCGACTACTACATGGTAAAGGTATGGTTGAAGGTATGTCTAACTGCTCTTTGGATTTTGATTTCTATGAACATTGTCTATATGGGAAGTAGAATCGTATAAGATTCCCCTCTGGTGCAATGAGGGCAGAAGGAAATTTACAGCTATTTCACAGTGATGCTTTTGGACCTGTGTCGGTCCCATCATTGGGAAAATCCATGTACTATGTCTCATTTATAGATGACTTCTCAAGGAATACTTGGATATATCTAAATCTGAAGTATTTGACAGGTTTAAAGAGTTTAAGGCTCTTGTTGAGAATCAAAGAGAGAAAAGAATTAAGGTGTTGAGGACAGATAATGGAAGAGATTTTTGTGGGAATGAATTTGAAGAATTATGTAAGAAGTGCGGTATAGAAAGGCATAAGACTACTCCATATACACCTCAGCAGAATGGAGTTGCAAAAAGGATGAACAAGATGCTGATGGAAAAAGCAAGGTGCATTCTCAGTGGTGGCGAGTTAGGGAAAGAATTCTAGGCAGAGGCAGTGGGTATTGCATGTTACCTGGTCAACAGATCACCCTCATCAACGTTGGATGACAAGACTCCATAAGAGGTATGGACTGGTAAGGAACCTTCTCTCACACATCTCAAGGTATTTGGTTGTGATGCATATGTTCATGTTCCAAAGGAAAATAGGAGTAAGCTAAATAAGAAGGCTAAAAAGTGTATCTTTATTGGATATAAAGATGGTCTCAAAGGTTATAAGCTTTGGAACCCAAAAACTAAGAAGGTAGTGTATAGCCGAGATGTGGTATTTAGAGAAATGAAGGATGTTGTTAGACAGAAAGTCCTACCAAGTAAGTAAGAACCAGAGAAAATAGAGTTTGATTTAAAGGATGATGAATCAGACTCTACATAAGAACATGAATAAGAAGAAGAAGATCCTCATACTCCAGTATTGAGGAGATCGGTTCGAGAAAGAAGGCTACTGGAAAGGTATACTCCATCTGATTTCCGTTCAAATTTTGCTTTGTCTATTACTGATGATGATCCTAGAACTGTCATGGAGGCAGTGGATTCAGAGGATGGAAATCTATGGAAAAGGGCCATGGATGAATAAATGGCAGCTTTGGATAAGAATGAGGCTTGGGATCTAGTGGAGTTGCCGACATGAAGAAATCATATTGGCAACAAATGGGTATTTAAAATAAGCTTAATGCAAAAGGAAATGTGGAGAAATACAAAGCTCAGTTAGTAGCAAAGGCTTATTCCCAGATTGAGGGAATTGATTTTGGTGAGATTTGTTCCCTTGTTGCCAAGTTAACCTCTATAATATTTTCGTTATCTGTTGTTGCTGCATTTTCTTTTGAAGTAGAGAAGATAGATGTGAAGACAACATTCCTACATGGGTATCTGGAAGAAGAAATCTATATGAAGAAACCAAAAGGTTACGCTGTGAAGGGAAAGAAGGAGATGGTATGCAAGCTGAACAAGTCCTTGTATGGTTTAAAACAATCACCAAGGATGTGGTATCAAAAATTTGATACTTATATGTTGGGACTTGGCTTCACAAGAATCAAAGAGGATCACTATGTGTATTTTAAATTAATTGATGATCATTTGATTTATTTGGTCTTGTATGTGGATGACATGTTGCTGATAGGAAACAACAAGGAGATTATCCAGGATGTGAAACTCAGTTGTCCTCTAATTTTGACATGAAGGATCTTAGTGCTTCAAATTTCATTTTGGGCATGGGAATTAAAAGAGATCGGAAAGAGAGGAAACTTTGGTTAAATCAGAGAAAATATGCCGAGACAATATTGCAGAGGTTTAATATGTAGGAATGTAAATCGGTCAAGGTTCCTATTCATGTTGGGGTAAAGTTATATGCGGATCAGTGTCCCAAGATACAGAAAGAGGAGGAGGACATGTCTCGTGTTCCATATGTGAGTGCAGTTGGCAGTTTAATGTATGCAATGATCTGTACTAGACCAAACATTGCACATGCAGTGGGAGTTTTGAGCAGGTATATGTCAAAACCAGGGAAGGAGCATTGGACAACAATAAAAAGGGTTTTCAGGTATTTGTGTGGCACTGCTAGCTATGGATTGTGCTACGAAGGAAGACCATGATTAGACAAAGTGGTGGATATACATGGCTTTGTGGATGTAAACTGGGCTGGAGATCTGGATCATAGAAGATCTACAAGTGGGTATGTGTTTGACCTGTTTAGAGGAGAAATAAGTTGGATGAGCAAAAGACAGGCTATAGTGGCACTTTAAACTACAGAATCTGAATACATGGCAACCAATCATACAAGTAAGGAAGAAGTATGGCTACAAATATTGTGTTCAGGTATTGGGTTGGTACAACAAGATGTAAGGATAGATTGTGACAGTCAGAGTGCAATTTTTCTGGTGAAGAATCCAACTTATCATTCAAAGACAAAGCATATTGATATTCAATATCACTTTGTGAGAGACATGATTGAAGAAAAGAAAGTATTTTTGATGAAGGTGGACAATTTGAAGAATGTTGCAGATTCATCAACAAAATCTGTGAGCACTGAGAAGTTCTCTTGGTGTAGAGGATCCATGGGCATTGATGCCCTGGATTGTTGACTATGTAACCCTGTAACCCCCTGTATGCAAAGAAAACAACAACTGGGAGAATGTTGGGTATGTGTTATATTCTTTGTACAAGTAGTAGTGTCTGTGTTGCATTGGGTGCACAGGGGGGTTTGAGGGGGGGTGCAGGGGAAACGCCCCCAAGAAACAATTTTCTACCTTGGGAAACATGTCACATATTTAGGTGGTTTTTTGGCACATGGTTTCTTTGTCGATGTTTTTCTATTTCCGGTTAAGGAATTAGGGTTGTTGACTAATCCAGGTCATTGGGTTAGGGTTTTGGATGACGTTGGCTCCTATATGTATATTGTATTGTAAACAATGTAATACCATGAATGAATATAGAATATGTTGTTTTTCCTGGTTTGGGTTTCCAGGGGAAAAATCTCTGTGTAATGTTTGTATTTTCCATTGTATCTTTTTTGTTCTTTTATTGAAAATCTGTTTGCAGTAAATATTGTACAAGGTTAAAATCTATAGGAAGCATGCCAAGGATTTATGCAGCTTTGGACAACAAGCAGGCAGAGTATCAATCCCCCATGATTTAAGTGGAAGGTAAGATAAATAACGAACCCATAACAATTTTAATTGATTATGGAGCTAGCCAAAGTTACATAAATGATAACATTATTGAGAGATTTTACTTGCAAAGAAGTAAGCATAAGAAATCTTGGTTAGTAAAGTTAGCCACATGGGCTAAGAGGAAAATCAATGAGTTGGTTAAAGATTGTCCTATAGACATGAATGGACTCAATATAAAGGTGGATGTAAACATCATACCATTGGGTTCATACGATTGTGTAATTGGCATGGATTGGTTGGAAAAACATCATGTTGTCCTAGACTGTTACAACAAGACAATCACATGTCTTGATGAGGAAGGGAAACAAGGAAATATTCAAGGAATTTCAAAAGTTGTAGTTTTTAGAGAGATTTTAGCTTTGCAGTTGAAGAAGAGCTTCAGGAAGGGATGCCAAATGTTTGCAGCCCATATGGAGGAGGCAACCAAAGACAAAGTAGCAAGCATTGAAGACCATCCAGTTTTGAGGGATTTTGAAGATGTTTTTAAAGAAATTCCAGGACTACCACCAAAAAGAGACATTGATTTCTCTATTGATTTGGTTCCAGGAGTTTCCCTAGTCTCTAAGACACCTTACAAAATGGGCACAACAGAACTAAAAGAGTTGCATATGCAGCTTGAAGAACTTTTGAAGAAGGGTTATATATGCCCAGGTGTGTCACCTTGGGGAGCCCCAACTCTTTTTGTGAAGAAGAAGGATGGAACCTTAAGGATGTGTATTGATTTCAGGAAACTGAATAAGGTTACCATAAAGTATAAGTATCCTTTGCCAAGAATTGATGATTTGTTTGACCAACTGAAAGGTGCAAGAATCTTTTTGAAGATAGACTTGAGATCAGGCTATCATCAAGTAAGGATAAAGGAAGAAGACATCGGCAAGACAACATTCAAAACAAGATATGGGAATTATGAATTCACAGTAATGCCATTTGGGATATAAAATGCCCCAACAGTTTTTATGTGCCTAATGAATGGAGTATTCAGGGAGTACCTGGAAAAGTTTGTGATTATGTTCTTAGATGATATCCTCGTCTATTCTAAATCAGAAGAGGAACATGAGCAACATTCAAGAATGGTATTGCAATTTTTAAGAGAGCACAAATTGTATGCTAAGCTAAGTAAGTAAATCTTTTACCAAAAGAATATTCACTACTTGGGGCATATAATTTCAGCAGCAGGGATAACAGTTGATCTTGAGAAGATAGAGGCCATTAGAGGATTTTGAGCACCAAATAATGTGACAAAGATCATATCATTCATGGGTATTTCCAGTTATTACTGAATATTCATAAAATGGTTATCAAGGATTGCAAGTCCAATCATTTCTTTGCAAAAGAAGGGAGTGAAATTTGAATAGACTTCCAAGAGTGAAGAGAGTTTTCAACAGTTGAAGGAAAAATTGACAAGTGCACCAATATTGAAGATTGAATATTCAAATGAACATTTTGTTGTGTGTATCGATGCATGCAAGGAATGACTCGGTGGAGTTCTCAGTCAAAGGGACCATGTGGTATGCTATGAGTCCATAAAATTAAAAGAGCATGAGAAGAATTATGCTACACATGACTTGGAGTTAGCAACGATTGTACATGCATTAACAATGTGGAGGCATTACCTCATGGGTAAGAAATTTGAGCCAAGAACATACCACTATGGTCTGAAACATTTGTTTGGACAACCAACACTAAATGTTAGACAAACTAGATGGCTGGAATTTCTGAGTGAATATGACTTCGAAATTAAGCATATAAAAGGAAAAGAAAATCAAGTAACTGATGAAATCCACAGGAGAGCTCATGAAGTGCATGTGGCAGCCCTCAGCATGTATAGGATAGATTTGAACGATCAAATTATTGTAACAACAAATTCAAGACAACAATATGTGAAAATAAAAGAAACATTAAAACAATGTAATTTTCAATTGAAATTTAATTTCTATGAGCTGAAAGAAGATGGAATTCTCATGTACAAGGGAAACATATATGTGTCAAATTCCAATGAGCTGAAAAATGTTGTTCTGAAGGAAATGAACAATGTGCCATATGTCGGGCACCTAGGATATCAAAAGACAATTGCGGTTGTGATAAGCCAATACTTTTGGCTGGGAATGAAGAAAGAAGTGGCTAATTACATAGCCAGATGTCTAGAATGCTAAAAAGTGAAGACAAAGCATAGACATCCAACATGTTTGCTACAACCATTTCCCATTCTGGAATGGAAGTGGGAAGTAGTTACAATTGAATTTATCACAAAGCTGCCTAGAACAGTGAAACGTCATGATTCCATCATGGTGGTGGTGGATAAATTAACTAAAGCATCACATTTTATTCCAGTAAAGACTACACACAAGGCAACAAATATTGCATATATATACATGAAAGAAGTTGCTAGGATACATGGAGTACCTAAGGAAATAGTTTTAGATAGAGATGCAAATTTCACATCCAATTTTTGGAAGGGTTTTTTCAAGGGATTTGGAACAAATTTGAATCTCAGTACAACGTATCATCCAGAGTCAGATGGGAAAACATAAAGGACTAATAGGATAATTGAGGATATGCTTAGAATGTATGTGATGGATCAACCATCAAAGTGGGAATATTGTATTCATTTAGTTGAATTTGCCTACAAAAATAGGTATTAGGCCTCATTGAAAATGAGTCCATTTGAAGCATTTTATGGCATAAAATGTAACAATATGGTGAGTTGGGATAATCCTGTAGACAGAGCAGTTTTTGGGCCAGATTTGTTGAAGGAAATGAAAGAGTAGATGAAAAGGATAAAGCACAATTTAAAGTCTACCCAGGATAGGCAAAAATATTATGCAGACAAGAATAGAGTTTTCAGATATTTTAAAGTAGGTGAACACGTGTTTTTGAAAGTGAAGGAAAAGAGATGTTCGCTAAGATTAGGAAGTTGCCCGAAGTTGGTAGTGAGATATTGTGGACCTTTTGAAATATTAGAAAGGATATGGCCAATTTCATACATGCTAGCATTGCATGCATCCATGAGAGTCCATAATCTATTTCATGTATCATTATTAAAGAAGTATGTACCTGATCCTAACCACATAATTTATTGGAATGTGATCCAGGTGGAACACAAAGGAGATTTCCAGGTGGAACCAATACATATCCTGGAACGAAAGGTAAAAGTTCTCAGGAACAAATTGATATGGTTGGTAAAGGTTCAATGGACCTAATACGGTCCTAAATATGCTACATGGGAGCATGAAAAAAACATGTGGGCAAAGTACTTGCAAATTTTTGACAATTTTGAAGAAGAAAGAATGCAAGGCTCCATTTTGGAAAGCTAGAGTTCTGAAACCACATCTTAGAGTCCTATCCAACTGCGTTGGGGACCTTGATAAACGAATGGATCATTCCTTGGGTTAGCCTTTATAAACGGATGGTGCATCCCTTGGGTTAACCCTAATAAAAGAATGGTGCATTCCTTGGGTCGGTGAGTTGAGAGGAATAAGAGATTGATGGTTGGAGTTGTTAAATTGCAGATTTCTTTTATTTCTAAGTATTGTGATGTAAATTTGCATGTGTGTGTGTGTGTGTGTGTGTGTGTGTGGGCATAGAGTGCACCAATGACGACACACAATTGTAGGGGAGGGGGAATGTAACATTCCCATTATAATCCCCAATTTAATTAATGCTTATGTGGCTACGACCAAGCAATGTAATATGCAAATTGTATTTCTATGTTTTAATAATAAAACACGATTCCAACTACTAAGGGGAAATGGACAAGAGATGGGGGTTGAATTAATCCACAAGACAGGGGAGTGTCTAAGGTAATGGCCAAGAGGGGTCCAAGGGGGAAATACCCATGTATATTAATTTAACCCATTTTCCTGAACATGCTAATTGTATAGGAACCTTTTGATTTATGATTGAGTGTTACCAAAGACAATCATTGAATACGTGTAAGAGCATGGGTGTGAGTGGTCACATCCCATATTTATTGGGCACATGGGGGTTGAGTACAATCATCTTGCGAAAGAGTGTGAGTCAATAAAGGAAAGACAAAGGGAGGAAATTCATATGGGTTGGGACAACTGTTTTAGGGACATGAAGGTTTTGTGTGCAGGAGAGAAAGTAGAGAGCATGGAAGAGAGATTGGAGTGGGTGCAACCATGGAGATCAGATTCTAGAGAAAGTTGTAACATATTTGGAGTATTTTGGAGTTGAATATTGAAGAGCCAGGTTTTCAATCCTGAAGAGTGAACTTCAGAGCGAGTTTCACTATAACAACAAGTGTGTGTTTTTGGTTTTCTAGTATTTTTCCTAGCAACAAGTTCCCTTGAGTTCCTAGCTGAGATATTCCTAGTTACTTGTGCCAGAGAGACCCTGATAAACGAATGGAACGTTCCTTGGATTAAGCATGATAAATAGATGGCTCATCCCTTGGGTTATCCCTGATAAATGAATGGTGCATTCCTTGGGTTGGGCAGGTCAGGAGGAAGAGAGTTGGTAGAAAAATTGGGATAGCTATAGGAGAATATCAATTGGGTTATGAGTTTTACGAGCTGCGAGTGGATTGTGAGAGACCACCCTCTTTTTTGGATTACTAGCCTCATCTCAAGGGTGACTGGGTATTGATATTTGGAATAGTCAGTCTATGATTGGGTTGAATGTTCGTCCCAAGCAGTTGGTTGCACCATTATTGTTTAAAGACAAGTGTTTTATATTGTTGTTGAATTATTTACATGTGTTATTGTTTTTCATGAACTCAACGTGAATGATAATGAATTATATGTTGTTGTAATGAGTGGTTTAGCTACATTTCATGTTGATTATTAGCATGCTTTAGATGCATGCGTTTTATGGTCATAGATAGTAGCTAAATATTTTTTAAATTGGTAGTTGTAAGCTACAGGAAATCAAGTAACAACAAAAAAATTACTTTAGTTGGCAGAAATTTCATTTTATGTGTATTATGCATCGTAATGTCCCTCGATTGGGTTGGGGAACGTTACATTATGGTATCAAAGCTATAAAAAGGGAGAGTTTTATGTGGCATGGGCCAACCTAGGTGGCTGGGAACGTTACATGGAGGAGCTTCACAATGAGTTTTTATGCGATCTTGAGAGGAGGAAACTTTCCTTTGAAGCTATAGTTATAAAACATTGGAAAGAAGCCACACGTTGCAAGATTACATAGTAAATATACCTTCACCGCCACTTCTCAAGTCAAAAGAGACACCTTGTTTCGTTGTCTATGAGATTATTTTTGTAAGGTTTTGAACATAAGGCTGCACAATCATTTTTTCCACTGCTCTCAGATGTTCTTGTTTCCACTGTACACAAGTAGAACATTTTCACTTCCTTCTCATTTTCAACAAGAATAGATCGTTGAAGTGTTCGCTGCCAGAATAGTTCAGTGTTAGAGTGTGTAGATCAATTATGTTGAGAAAGCACATGCAAAAAAAATCATCCTTGGTCTTACATAGTGATTTATGTTGGCCAAAAGAGGGTGACTTGGGCACCATTGCCCCCATTTCCAATGGTTTTATCGTGGGCACTAATATCTTTGGTGTCCTATTGCAGGAGAGCCGACTGTGTGAAATAAGTCATCACCTTTCTTATTGTTGTACTAGGTAATACTTTTAAGTTTTTTTTGAACATGGAGAATATAGTGTTGGAAAAATTTAATGGTCATAATTTCCATACCTGGAAAGTAAAGGCTCAATTGCAAATGATGCATAAGAATTTATGGAATATTGTACATGGTACGTAAAAATAACCTACAGATCCCAAGAAATCAATTGAATGGGAGAAAAGGGAGGAAAGAGTTAAGTCTATCCTTCGACCATCTCTTTTAGATTCTAAGCTTCATCTTGTTGATTTAAAAAAATCCTTTGCAGAAATGTGGGAACAATTGAGTAAGATATTTGGGGAAACAGATCTAAATGAAAAGTTTTCCTTAAAATTACAATTGTTCAAACTTAAAATGCATGATGAGACATATTTTCCTACTCACATAAATGATTTTGAGCCTCTTATAGGTTAGTTGGAAGAAATTGGAACTAAAGGAGATGATGATGATGAAAAGGCAATTTTATTGAACATTCTATCTTCAAATTATGACAATGCTATTTTTACCTTAAGTCAATTGTCCTCTTGAACACTGGATGAAATGATAGAAACACTCTTAGCAGAAGAAAAGAGGATAAAAGAAGAAGACACAAAAGTCAGTTAACAAGATGAAATTGCACTATTTTCCAAGGGAAGGAAGAACAAAAACAAGAGTTCAATTGAATATTTCTATTGTCGAAGAAATGGACATACACCATTGAATTGAAAAATATATGCCAAAGATATTTTAAAGGGAAAACTAAAAGAACCAACCAACATAGTGATCTCTGAAGACTCATCAAATTCCATCTTTGAAGACTCACTATATTCTATCGGTGATGATGAATTCAATGTAGAGCCCCTCAAAATTTTCTAGAATATAGTTATTGGTTATGTATGTTATATTTATTTTTGTAAGAGTATGACTGTAGTCTGTTATAAGCTAGTGTTTCTTGTTGTCCTTTGGTGCTCCAAGAATAATGATTATCTTTTTGTGTTTCTATATGTGAAAAAAAAAGGGTCAAGTTGTATGATTGACTACTGGATCCATTCAGTATCTAGTCTACTATCCTATATAATTGACAAATACATAGTTTGTTGTGTATTTGATAGATGGAAGTATGTTCATAGAGTGATTCAATATTGAGATTATTTGTCATGGTAGTCAAGAATCGTCGGTCCTACAAATACATTATTGTTGGTCAGAAGAAACTGTATCTTAAATGAATCACGTGGTAGCTCAAAGTTGATGGTTGAGAAAGAGCGTAGTCTATGAGATTTCAGAGTGGATAGAGATGTTGATGAAGACCATACTAGATAGAGATTAAGGTCCAAAAATGTGTTTATTTTGATTTCAATATTGTTTTCAAATAATGTAAGCATTAAAGGGGGGTTTGGAAATAATTCCTCCATTATTGTTGTGAGTTGTTAGAGAACTTATGGATCAGTTATTTTTAGCTAATTAGATCCACTTTCTTTGGATCTAGTTTTCTAGAATTTAGTGATCTATCTTATATATGTAATCGTTTACTTCATAAATAATATGTGTGTGAGTTTTGTGTGTAATATGTGTGTTTTCTATGTGAGTGAATACTTCCATTTGACTAGGCATCCATATTCTATCCCCGTCAAAGGTGGTTTTGGCTGGAGTTGAAGCAATTTTGGGAAGCCTCTTGTCTTCCATTTTGTTTAACGCGTTCTTATACATTGGGTACCAGGGATGATTTTAAGGATGGAAATTTATTTTAAAATGTAGAAACCTTGGCGAATCTTACTAATCCTTCATATTCAAACTATTAAATGTTGGCGATATTTTTGTAAAAATATTCAAATTTATAAGGATTTAATATAGTTTGTATAGAATTTTGGTGATTTTTAAGGTAAAATAATTTTATCCTATAGAATTTGGGCGAATCGTTTTTAGAATAACGAATCTTTTTTGGGGAAAAAACATGGAAAATTAGCCCATGAGCGAAATTTAACCCCTAAAATCATCCATGTTGGGTACTTACTTATAACTATAAAAATTATTCAATAAATATATCATTTTTATTTTTATAAATTAACATTATTTTATTTGTAATTTGTATAATTAAAGAAATAACTTCAATTTTTTTCAAAATAAATACATTTAAAAAAGACAAAAAATATTATTAGTTCCTGTCGTAGGTGTAGAGGGACTATAGCGATCAATAAATCGTTGACTTGGTATTAGTTTGTCCTTTGACCACAAATATTTCCATATTATGTAATGTTGGAACCAGGGAACTGAAAATACCGATTTTTATAAAAAAAAGTAGCATATTTGTCATGATCTGATTGGACAAGGGATTGGAGGTCTTATTGTCGGCTTCGCTATTCCCAATGTAATATATGTTGACATATCCAAAGTATTTGATATTATATTGTCTTTTTGAATCATATGTTTTTTTATGCAGTCGTCGAAGGTGGATTAATGCTAGCATTAATTCGAATGTTTGGTTTAGCATTTTATGCTAGGTAAATTTATGGAAATGTTTGATATGGTGGCATATCCAAAGTTTGGCCTTCCAATACATTCTCCGGTGTTCGAATTATTGTTACAAAAAATATAATAATTTTTTTTGGATACGTCAGAGTCCTGCCACATTGAATTCCTTTCTTAAATGTTTACAGATCATTTCTGACAGACTTAAATGTTAACCTAACAAGGTTTGTGGTGTTGAATGGTTACTTAACAGGCTTATTAAAAGACATTTTCTTCGGATTTTAAATTTTTTATGCTCGAGCGACATTGTTGGTTCACTGGTCCATGTTTTTTATTTGCATGGCACTGATTTGTTGTTTGCATGTTGTTGTTCTTGCTTGCATGTTCGTGTTGTTGTAGTTTGCATGTTGTTCTTGCTTGCCTGTTCACTGTATGCTGTCTATTGTTGCTTGATTCGACTTTGCAGGGTTTCGGTGTCGCGCCTGCACTTGGGCCTTTTGGTGCTTCTTAGCTGGTTTCTTATTTCTTGCGTGTTCTTGTTTTCCCAGGGTTTGGAATGTTGGGATGCTGCATCCGCGACTGGATCTCTGGTTACATTTTTTTTGTAGTGGAGTTTGCATAGAATACTATTAAGATAAAATAGCAGACTAAAAAATTGCAGGGAATGTAAATTACATGTGTTATGCGTTGAAACAGAGTTTGGTGGCCTCAAAGTATATTTCATAGCTATCGATGCTTTTTCCATGGATTTTGTGTTGCTATGGTTTCATAGTTATGAGAGTACGTTTTGTTGTGTGGGTGATATACTTGTTCTCTCCCTTTTATTCTCCTTTTCTAAACTGCATTTCTAACTCTGTAGTTTCTCGCGTTTCTGTGGTCATTCCAACCGACCGCCGTTCGGTTGCATACTTAGCCAGTTTTATGGATGCGGCTTCACAGATTGGTTCTATCGAACTATGGAAGGTCATGTTTGGTGTATACATTACCTTTCCCGAATTAGTTTTCTTTAAAAGAAGGGCTCCTGGACAAAAGAGAATGCAATTTATGAAATTGTAGGTTTCTTGGATAGCATAAGTTAATGATCGCGGGTTCTCAGGGTGGCGAGCTAAAAATTGGGCTTCTGTTGTTCCGTGCCCTGCAGATAGCATGGACAGTTCCACGATCATTCCGACCGACCACCGTTCGATTGCATACTTATCCAGTTTTATGGACACGGCTTCACAGATACGTTGTATCAAACTATGAGAGGTTGTGTTCGGTGTATACATTAGCATTCCCGAATTAGTTTTTTTTAAATGAAGGGCTCCTAGACATAAGAGATTGAAATTTATCAAATTGTAGGTTTCATGAAAAACATAAATTAAACATAGGAAATATGTAATTTTATAAAGTAGATATATAAAGCATGCACCGAGCCCTACCAGTTTTTGCATCGCAGGTTCTCGGAGTGGCCGACTGAAAATTGATAATCGGAGAGTTCCGCGATATAGAAATTGACAATCGGACTTGCCACTCGGTTGGATACTTAGCCAGTTTTATGGATGTGGCTTCACGGATACGTTCTATCGAACCATGGAAGGTCGTCTTTGGTGTATACATTAGCTTTCCCGAATTAGTTTTCTTTAAAAGAAGGGATCTTGGAAAGAAGAGAATGCAATTTATGAAATTATAGATTTCCTGGACAACATAGGTTAATGATCGCGGGTTCTCGGGGTGGCAGGCTGAAAATTGGGCTTCTGTTGTTCCATGCCCTGCAAATAACGCAGACAGTTCCACGATCATTCTGATCAGTCGTCGTTCAGTTGCATACTTAGCTAGTTTTATGGAGGCGGCTTCGCGGATGCGTTGTATCGAACTATGAAAGGTCGTGTTCAGTGTATACATTAGCATTCCCGAAATAGTTTTCTTTAAAAGAAGGGCTTCTGGACAGAAGAGATTGAATTTTATCGAATTATAGGTTTCGTTGACAGCATAAATTAAACATAGGAAATATGTAATTTTATAAAGTAGATATATAAAGCATACACAAAGCCCTGCCAGTTTTTGCATCGCGGGTTCTCGGGGTGGCCGACTGAAAATTGACAATGGAGAGTTCTACGATATAGAAATTGAGAATTGGACTTGCCGACTATTTGAATTTTAAGGGCCTCATGTCCAAAAAATTTATCATTCTCGAAATAGTTTACTTTACGTACGTTTTACATATGCTGGTGGACAAAAACACAAGAGATTGAAATTTATCGAATTATAGGTTTCGTTGACAGCATAAATTAAACATAGCAAATATGTAATTTTATAAAATAGATATAAAAAGAATGCATAGAGCCTTGCCAGTTTTTACATCGCGGGTTCTCGGGGTGGCCAGCTGAAAATTGACAATTGGAGAGTTCTGCGATATATAAATTGACAGTTGGAGTTGCCGACTATTTGAATTTTAAGGGCCTCGTGTCCAAAAAATTTAGCATTCTCGAAATAGTTTACTTTATGTACGTTTTACATACGCTAGTGGACAAAAACACACACACAAAAAAAAAAACATTTTTTGGATCACGGGTTCTCGGGGTGGCGGGCTCTAAATTGGGCTTATGTTGTTCTATATCCTACAAATAGCATGGAGAGTTCCGCGATATACAAATTGACAATCGGACTTGCGAACTACTTGAATTTGAAGGGGTCATGTCCAAAAAAATTAGCATTCTCGATTTACTTTTCTTTACATACATCTTACATACGCTGGTGGAGAAAAACATAGAACAATAGTAGTGACACTGCCTTCTGCGCTTCCCAATACACATTAAATATTCTTTCAAAAGTCAGAATTGTCCAGACAGGTTCGAAAATATGGGCTTTAATAACTGGAAAGTTCAAGGACATCCTCCATTAAAATGAATAGACAAGCGAATGTTATGGGATCTGGTAATTTCTTTTTGCCTGCATTTTGAATTTGCGATTTTTTTTTTTTTTTTGCTTATTCTATGTTAGTTTTCTTAAAATATTCAACATAGTTCACGAATGTGTCACCCACAGAGAGCTTGAGGTCATGTCCCTCTTTAATATTGTGCATATCTTAGATGTCAGATTTGAGAATCTGCTCGGATATGAGAATTTTAATACGTGCTGCTAGTCGCTATTCAACGCACATATTCGAAAAGATTGGCATTAATAAGAGAAAATATCGAGAACATCTGTCATTAAAAAGAATCAACACAAAATCTACGGAAGATCATCCAACATTTATTTTAAATACTTATTTCCATTTCTCTCTATCATCAAAGAGTTGCACTTTAGGGTGCCTTCATTCTAATGTTCCTGGTCATGGACATGTAAGACAACTTAGAGATGCGATTGAGGGGATGTTATCGGAAAAATCGGTAGGTGCGAACACTAACTGATCTCCCTAGATCCACCTAGATCTAGAACAAAACACACCAGAACATGACGCTTTCCTTAAGTTTTAGATATTGAATTTACTAACTAGAGAGGGATGGGTGACATACTATTTAAACGCCGCTTCCTCTCGCCATCGCCATCCTAGCCCTGTTCCAACGCTCATACAATAATGAACCTGCAAAAGAACACAACCAACAAAAGTGATAACAATAGCATAAACTCAATATAAACCTATGTATGTGATCAAGGAATCATACAATAACACAATAAGCTTTATAGGAAAGAATCATATTACCATATCATATTAAATGTGAAAGAGAGATTACAACCATGGACTTGATGTCATAAGGTCCCTTCCAACTGTTCTTCATTCCCCACACACTTCCACTCCAAGAATTTTGAGAGCACAGATTTGATAATATTCACAATCTATCTTGACAAAGGAAAAACTCAAAGACACTCCACCCAAGCTAATAATTCCAAGACAAATCCAACTTAGCCCTTCTCCATGAGAGCTCCTCTCCTTTTATAAGTTGAAGAGGATAAGGTGAGAAGGTTAGGATGATCCCACTAAATCATGAAAGTGAGTAAGATCCAAACCATTCATATGCCACCTCACCATGGAAGTTTCTCCTTCTAGAAGATTCGAGAAAATGCTCGTTTTTCCCACGTGTACGCATTCTCGCACCCTGCCTATAGAGAAGACTGCAAACTACTCGCGACCTAGCTATGATGCAGCCTATGAGAATCAGTCATTCTCGCACCCTAGCTATAATGCATCCTACGAACTTCCTTTTTTATAGGGTTTTTACAAAGGAAAATGCAACTTCTTTTCTCAGGAAAAGTTCTTCTCCCTTCTCTCTTCAGGAACTCAGGCCACTGACCCCTCTGAAGGAAACATATAGGTTTACATCATTAACGGTCATAGGGATGATGAAAATAATGTGTAACAGAGAGCCCCCCAAAGTATGAAGTTAGAATAGAGTGATAGCTGAAATACTTTGTCGAGTGTGTGTAGGGAACAAGGAATAGTCGGTCGGAAACCTGCCAACAAACAGGGAAATACAGTACAATAATACATCATCACTGAGGTAGGCATTCCCATACTCAGAATACAAATGACTCAAAGCATAAATGTCGACATGCGAAGATCCATGTCAAGTAAGACAAGTCATGTCCACCAAACATACACTATGGATCCATCCCAATATGACTCAAATCTGAACATAGCAACCAAAATTACACTATGGATCTATGTGTTAAAGACTCAAATTTGAACATAGCCACGAGACATACAATGTAGATCTATGCAATAGTGCAAACTGAATATACTCCAACACAACCTGAATCCATGAGAAAAGATTCAGGGTCTTCATATCCACCACTCTATAGTACGAATCTAACCATGTGAATACATGTGCTGAAGTTGAACATGGTAGAAACCACTTGATTACTGGTCATTAGTGTATACCGTTAACAAGTGCGAGGGAAATCATCATTAATGTCAATGACTCCTAAGGTACACTAGTATAATCCAATGAGTGTGAATTAATGAGTTGAAGTCCAACACTCGATGGAATCTCTCGATCAGAGGTCAATAATGAAAACCCACTGTCGAAAGCGAGGAAACCTGCCATTGAGGCATGCAAGTTCCAAGGTACCAATTAGTTTCTAAGTTTAATTCCTGGATAATGAGTTGAAGTCGATAGGAAAAGACTCATCACGGGAGGGCCTTAATGTATCCCACATCAATGACACGAAACAAGTAACAAGATTTGATGTAGATCAGAGTAACAAGTGATTTAGGACTAACTCAGGGATGGCCGACGCAATAGAAGGATTTAAGGACTGCAAAAATGGCCGACGCAATAGAAGGATTTTCAGGTTGAACTTCTCTTTGAACATATTGACGACATGAAAACTGTCTTGGAAACACTGACTCAACAACAGGGATCACATACCAATTTGTAATCTTATAAAGGAGTATGATCGAGAGACAAGCGAATTTTCCAACCTAGACACAAGGCCAGTGAAAGGGTGTCATGTTCAAAAGTGACTCTTCCACAGAATACAGGTTTAGACATATTTCTTTCCCAATTTTTCCCCCACCATTTCTGGCGAGTACCTCTTTATTTTTACGCAAGCTTGAGGAGGATAACATATGCTTCATGTAAGCTCATCCTTTGGATGAGTCCCTCGGAGTATGTTTAACGAACCCTAGGAAGGAGTGGTTCGGTCCCACATGGGCCTTTCAATGTTTGTTTTATGAGTCCAAAGAAATAAAACTCAGGGGTTTTTCTTTTTCGTAAAGTAGTTTGATGAGACCGAAAAAGAGATAAAATATCCCTCAACAAACGTTTTCTTCAAACACTTTAATGTGCGTGAAGAGAACAAGGTCGCTCGGAAATCTTTTCATATTTAGAGAGTCTAAAAAGAGCTTAAAGGGAACTCCAGGGGGTTCCTTTTTCATATGACCTTTACGCGTCCGAAAAAGTGATAAAAGTATACTTGGTTACATTCTCATTGATTTATGAGCATGAGAAAGAACAAAGAATAAGCTCCGTAACTTATTCTCATGTATTTATGAGCATGAGAAAGAACAAAGACTAAGCTCAGGATTGTTTTCATTTTTACGCAAGCTTTAAAACAAAACAAAACTATGCTTGGGATAGATTTTATTTTTTCACAAGCTTAAAACTAAACAAAACTATGCTTGGAACCGGTTTCATCTTTACATAAGCTTGAACCAATGGAAAACTATGCTTGAGGTAGGTGGTTTCATTTTTACACAAGCTTGAACCAAAGTAAAAACTATGCTTGAACTTCCCAATGCATTATCCATGAATTTGCATGGTTGGTACTTATCCCCCAGCTTAAGAAGCTAGCAGCTCAAATTCAACATGAAGTCCAGAGGCTGAGGCAAATACCCCCTAAGCTTCATTTCATCCAACTGCAAAGGAGAATGAAATGAAGCTTCAAATACTAGATGAAGGACTTGACTCAAAGAGAGAGGGGGAAAACTATTTCATTTTTTAACAATCTTGACACAGAAACAAGAACTATGCTCGTAACCTCTGTTTCATTTTTTAATGAGGTTTCCACAGAGACGAAAAAACTATCCTCGTAAGTGGTTTCATTTTTTAACGAGCTTGAAATTAGAAAACTATGCTCAAGTTTGGTTTCATTTTTTAACGAGCTTGAAATTAGAAAATCATGCTCATATACCTCTATTTCATTTTTTAATGAGGTTGCCACAAAGATGCAAAAACTATCCTCGGAGCTCTTCTTGATCATGGATTCCAAGAGGACAATGCTCCGAAAGGGCACCATGTCAAGGGACAAAACTCGGTCATGGATTCTAAGAGGTCTTCACTGGAAGAAAGAAACACACTCTGGAAGGACATCATGTTGAGGGTCGTGACAGGAGGAAAGATATCAGGCTCTAACAATCCTATCGAAGAGATCACCATGTCAACTACTGGATCTAAGTCATCAGAAGTTGAAGCCATGGGCGAAAACACCACATAATTGACCTGTGGCGGGGGCGATACCATCTGCACATAAGAACCATTCAGGGAGGCAACCCAGGCAGGGTCAACGAATGAAAGTTGATCAACAGTCACAACCCGTCCATCGTGAGGGAAAGATATCACATGAAAAAGAGTAGACACAATAGCCTTCATGGCATATACATAATCTCACCCAAGGATTAAAGAAAAATCCAAGGGGTCTTGGACGACCATGACGCCAATAAAGACAGTTTTCCCTCCAAAAGTTATAGGAAACTGAGGAAGGGTCCCTAAAGGTTGACTGGTTCTTCTGTTAAAAGCTAACAGATTCTATGTAACCGGTGCAATTGGAGGATAACCCAAAGCTTGCCAAGCAATAGAGGACAAAATACTAACAGACGCACCTTCATCTATCAGTGTTTGAGGAACGTCCTGACCACAAACCTGTGTTGTAATCTGGAAAGGAATGTGAGAGGGAAGACGAGGTCCAATTAGCACACCCCAATCAAAACGGATGGCCTCATTACTTGAAGGGGGTTTCATGGGAGGAGGAGGAATACCTCCCGACATGGTAGAGTCTATATCAACGAGAAAAACGTGGGATGTATCAGGTTTAATTTCTAACGAGAGAGTAGGATCGGCCGATGATGAGATCGGATCGACCACTTGGGTTGCATTCTCCAAGGGGAAAATGGGGTCGACACTTGGAAAAGGATCGACCGCTTGGGCTTCACTCTCTAACAGGAGAGTGGGATCAACCAAGGATGGGATCAGATCGACCACTTGGTCTACCAGTTCAACCAAATACGTGACCAGATTGACCACTCGATCAACTGGACTGACTGGTGAATGGACCAGAGTGATCATTCCATCAACTATAGGGGGTTCAAGAGTAAGCTTACGATAAGCAGCTGGAAGTTGAGGGTGTGAAACAGTCATGTCTTCCAGTAATTTCGAGGCTTTGTCCATACGAGGGAAAAGGTGAGTTAGATGACTCCCTTTGCATAACATACATGGGAACTTGACTCTACTTTTCTTCTTCCCAACGATATCGTGACTAGTTGACGGGAGGTCATCAGTATGTTGCTCAGAGGCTGACGACATGGGTTGGTCAGGGTGTGTAGACCATACTTCTATAACCTTGGATAGACCAAGGAAATCCTTAAGAAGATGGCTACCCTTACAAATCCTACAAGGGTACTTGGGCTTACGAGTTGTTTGGGTGATCTTGACATCATCAACACTCCCAGCATGATTAACAGTAACTGGTTGTTTTCCAACATGTTCGACAGTGGTTGGAGGTTTTGACCCTCACTTATCTTTCTTCTTCTTAATCTTTCTTTTCTTCTTCTTCTTATTCACCGGGTTACTAGCTTTAGAACTTTCACCCGATGAAGAAGATGAAACGAAAGGCGACCTTGCAAGCGAAGAAGGCGAAGAAGACCTTACTAGTGAAGAAGGTGAAGGATCAACATGAGGTTGATTCTCTTGGGGGGAAGGGCTTGTGACTGAAGCACTAACTATATTCAGGATTACCTGAGTGGAAAACAACTATACCGGTAATCCAATAGTGAGACCTGGAAGGCTCAAAGTAGCGATGTGAGGAGGACCAATGTTTCCATAAGAAGAAAAAACAAAAGGTTCCCTTGGAGCAGGGGTTCCTTCATTGTTCATTACGGGAACTGACGCCATTAAATAAATATCCAATCTAGAGTCCTCTAAGGAAAACAAACATCACACGCTAAAAATATAGTAAGTAATCAAGCAAACAAAACCTTCTCACAATGAACACACTAGTTGGTGATGAAATCCAACGTCACGACAACAAAGTAAGAAGGGGCTGAGATAGAGTGGGTGGAAAAGGATAACACCCTATTTCCCGCAGTCTGTTAAAATAACTATATTGGCCAAGTATTGTGGCAAACTCAAAAATGTGAATATGTGATGTAAATAGACCTTGTGAAAAAGTTCAATCAATGTGAATAATATTATGAATATATATTGCAGGACTGCTAAGAGGGGAATATGATGAAAAAGAGACCACGATGGATAGATAAAGGTGGTGGAAGGCACCTGGAATGGTGGCGTCAACTTCCACTGAAAACCAATACCGTATTTGGTCTTCACTGGCCCGGAGAACCAAGAGCGGCTCGCTGGCCCGAAATTAATTACTCGCAGGTTGGTAGGTGGATGGCTCCTCATGCGTAATGAGGGATGGGGGTAAAACCACCCATCCGTGGGGTCCTGACACCTGACCACCATGAGGGAGATCATGCCACACGCAACCTCGCCGAAAAGGAAAAAGGCAGGAGGAGTGTGCGATCAAGGGAAAATACGAGGGAGGAAGAACTCTGGAAAAATATGCAGAGCGAGTGATAGCGGAGAAGAAGGAGAGTAACCTTTGTTCTTGGTCACTGGCAGATAGAGACACAGTCTCGCAGTATCGTGGTCTTAGCTTGGGGGTGGCTAGTGGTAAATCCGTTGGGAGTTGTTGAGCCTACGGTTGGGTGGAAATGAGCACCCCTCTCAGCAGTTACATCACCTCTGGTGTTTTTCTGATAAGGGTTTTGTCTCTGGCATCTTGATATATATATATATATATATATATATATATATATATATATATATATATATATATATATATATATATATATATTCTAACATTTATGCTCATAAGTTGTGAAATTGTGAATGATTTCAGTGCAAGAATGTATGTATGGTGTTTTGGTCAGTACTGGTAGTTGCATGTTTATAATGGAAAGACTATGTATGGCTTATGTTTTCATAAATCACTATTTATATGCATACTGATCTAATTCAGACTTCACGTCTGGTTCTCGAGAGAGAGAGATACCCTTATCTACCTCAGATAGTACACTGGGTAAACCTCCCCATAGAGATACCCTCCTTGAAAATCCCATCAAGAACCTGGAAAGAGGATGTGAAGGTGCAAGGCCTTAGTAACCCTTCACGAGAAGGAACGATCCTTTTGAAATCCTGAGATGGCTGTGTAGGGATAAGTATCATTTGACGGGCGAGATCCTGTCGGAAGATCTGTGGTCATTCACGACTGTTAGATTGGAAGGAGAAGAGGGGGCGTTAAATGCCTCAACCCCTTTCCTTTGTTTTCACAAGTAGCATTAAAGGCATAGCTCAGGAGAGGTAGTGCAGTTATGCACAGACTCCCTATAAAGCAAGTAGAGACCGAGACCCACCCAAGTTCTAGAATCGATGAAGGAGAGAAATAGATGTGTTGAAGACTCTTTTAAGAGTCAAACCCAGGAGAAAGAGCGCAAATCTCCCAAGTCCCTCATAGTTGACGAAGCTCAGGACAGATAACACCTGGTCAGATGCACAGACCCTATAGGAATTCACAAAGGTCGAGAAAATCTTTCATGGCTTCAGAGTAGAGAAGCCCGGGAGGGATAGTGTCGTTTTATGCACGGAACCATAGCTGCGAAGGTCGCAAAGGAGAAGCAAAGGCTGAGACCTTTGATACTTAAGAAATCTTCCAAGGAGAAGGAAGAGAAGTGCATGCTCAAGGAAGAGCTACAACTGCCATTAGATTAGCTGGAGCGAAATAGATCTGGGTCGTCGAAAATGTACATCCAGATGCGCACAGAAGAGAGAAGAAATGGACGACAGAGACACTTCGAGATAGAAGTGGCGAATAGTCGATAACCGTTGGATCTTGCACAGTTGCAAGGCGGTTAGGGTTGGTGTTGTCCGGAAGAGATATGAGTTTGGGATCTCACGTCTCGGGGTTTCTCAAGAAGAGAGCGCAAGGGTTGGGTGCTTCAACCCATGAAGTCGCGAAGTGCCGAGAGCTGAGGCTCATGAGAACACGTGGCACATTCATCAGGTGGGGCCCACATGGCCGACGGGTGGACACACGTGGCCTGGGAAGGAGTTAACATTCTGTTGACTTCTTGCGTCTTGGAGGTTCGTGAGATAGGAGCACGAAGGCTCGACACCCCAACTCGCGAGGTGGCGAGATGCGAGAAGTGCGAAAAGGAAGTCAAACCATCATTGACTTTCACGTCTCGGAGGTTCACGAGGTAGGAGAACGAAGGCTCGACGCCCCAACTCGCGAGGTGGCGAGATGCAAGAAGTGCGAAAAGGAAGTCAAACCATCGTGACTTTCGCGTCTCGAAGGTTTGCGAGGTAGGAGCACGAAGGCTATATGCCCCAACTCGCGAGGTGGCAAGATGCGAGAAGTGAAAAAAGGAAGTCAAACCATTGTTGGCTTTCACATCTCGGAGGTTCGTGAGGTAGGAGAACGAAGGCTCGACGTCCCAACTCGGGAGGTGGTGAGATGCGAGAAGTGCGAAAAGGAAGTCAAACCATCGCTGACTTTCACGTGTCAGAGGTTCGCGAGGTAGTAGCACGAAGGCTCGACACCCCAACTCGTGAGGCTGCGAGATGCGAGAAGCACGAAAAGGAAGTCAAACCATCACTGACTTTCGGGGTTTATCAGAGTCGAAAAAATCGATGCTCTGGTAGTGCCGTGTCGCAAAGAGCGAAAGGACACCACACTGGTTAGGCTTGTGGCCATAACCTTCGATCAAATGAGTGCGGTTAAGGGATGGCAGGGTCTGTATTAGGTCCCGTAGGGACTCGGGGAATTCTATTCTTTGGTGAAAAGAAGAAAAGGGGCAAAAAGTTTTATTATGCCGTAGCGGGGGTGTGTTAAAAATTGGTATCAGAGCATGGTTACAACACTCGGCCTGCTTGGGCTCATGAACGAGTTGCACAGAAGCTCCGTTTGGAACACTCCTAAGAGGAGTAACCCTCTATCTTAAACCCTTTTATATTCAAAGGATCGAAGTTTGAAAATAAGAACCCGACTGTGTATGCATGTGAAAGAATTATGAATTTTTGCGCGGGTTATAAAAATGTATCTAACTATTGACTAACAACCAACATTTGTCTTTTGCACCCAAGCGGGCGATCAACCGTGGGAATTTACAGATGCAGAGAATGGTGACTCATCAAGAGGTGGGAGAGGGCTCCCACAATAGAGACGAAGAGTCTAATGAAAGAAGGGAAATAGGGACCCCTCCATATCTAGCTAAGACTATGAGGAGTCTCATGGTTGAGTTGCAAAGATGTAAGACCGACAATGAAAGGATGATTAAAGAACAAGAAAAGAAGACAAAAATTAACGCAGTTTTACTGCAGAGTTTATCCGATCTGCAAAGACAAATGCAGCATGAACCTGAAACTCAAAAACATGGTCATATCAATGGCCACACTGAGAGGAGCACCTCGAAAAAGGTCCACCCCAGAGGTAAGGGACCAGTGTCGAGTGATTCCTCTGAGAAGGAAGTTGGCGATTCAGAAGACTCTTCCAGCAGCATAACCAGTTCCTATTCTCGAAGAAAAAAGAAGCAGCAAAATACTTCCAAGGGTCATAAATTTGAGGAATTCAGAAAGGCCAAACCACCCTCCTTCGATGGTGAGATAAAGAAGGGAGAGGAAGTAGAGGCCTGGCTGCTTGGACTAAAGAAATATTTCAGAGTCCATGATTTTTCAGAAAATTTGAAGGCCTGAGTAGCCACCTTCAATCTGAACGGCAAGGCTTCCATTTGGTGGGAAGATCTTAAGAATGTGAAATGGGTTCGCAAAGAGGATTTGTCCTAGAAACAGTTTGAGAAATACTTTCGAAAGAAGTATTTGTCGAAAAAATATTTCGATGAGAAGACAAAAGAGTTTTATGAACTCAAACTGGGGCAACTCACTATAGAGGAATATGTCAACAAATTCCTCGACTTGTTGAGATATGTGCCTTATATAAAAGAAGAAAAGGAAAACGTGCAGCGCTTCATCAGTGGGCTACCCAAGGACTACCGGAACAAAATTGAATTTGATGAGCCAAAGACCCTAGAAGGCACTATTCGAAAGGCAACATATTGTCAGGAATAATTATTTACATCGAGTAGAACCTCGTGAAGGATGGAAACCAAAGAATAGTTCAAGGTTTCAGAAAAGGGGGATTAAATCACCGGGATTTAATAACTATAAGAAGAACCCAAGAATGAACTTTCCATCCTGGAGAGTACTCCAGTAGAACTTTCCCTCATCGGGCGGAAGTAAAATTTCTGGACCTGTACCAGTAAAGAATGATAACCCAAAGAGAGAACCTTTGAAATGCTAGGGTTGTGGAGAAGAACATCTCCTGAGAGACTGTCCACACTGACAACAGAAAAGTCGAAGGATTTATAACATCCAGGAAGCTACTACAGTCAATGATGTGGCCAGGAGTGTGCCACAGATTTATGCAGCCTTGGATAATAACCAAGTTGACCATCAAGCTTCAATGGTGGAGATAAAAGGTATGATCTCCACCCATCTAGTGTCTATTTTGATTGTCCCTGGTTCAAATTTCAATTATATAGCCCCTAAAGTTGTTGATAAGTGTAAACTACAGCCACAAAAACAAACCAAGCCATGGTTGGTACAGTTAGCCACTGGCACCAAAAGAAGGGTAGCAGAGGTCATACCAGCCTGCCAATTGATGTTGGGTGAATTTCCCACCCAAGCAACCCTTAACGTATTACCCCTCGGATCGTACGATCTGTTGATTGGTATGGACTGGCTAGCCGCCCATAAAGCCATATTGGACTGTTACCATAAAACCTTAGAATGTGTGAGAAAAGAAGGAAAAAGGATGACTGTTATTGGATAAATCCGTAAGTGCGGACACAAACCGATCTCCCTAGATCCACCTGGATCTAGAACAAAGCAAGACAGAATATGACTCTTTCCCTAGATTCTAACCATTGAAATAAATAAGAGGCAAGAACAATGAACATACCTTATTAACGCTTCCTTTGGTCTTTGTTGCTCCCACTTCGCTCCAATGCTCTCGCACAATCAAGACCAAAACAATACAAACCAAGTGGAGTGAAGAAAGCACAATCTATTCAACAGTGAATCTATGTATATGATCAAGGAGTTATACAATAAAGTGAAACTAGCTTTATGGGAAAAAATCATATTACTGTATCGTATTAAATGTGAAAAAGAGATTACAACCATTGCCTTGATGTCGTAAGGTCCCTTCCAACTGTCCTTTGTTCCCCACACACTTTGACTCCAAGAATTATGAGAGCATAGATCTGATGATATTCACAATCTATCTTGACAAAGAAAATCTCAAAGCCACTCCAACCCAACTAATAATTCCAAGCCAACCAAAGCTAACAAGCTTAAGAACCAACAAAGCTAACTCAAGCTAACTTTCTCCATGAGAACTCCTCTCCTTTTATAAGTTAAAGAGGATAAGCTGAGGAGGTTAGGATGATCCCACTAAATCATGAAAGCGAGTAAGATCCAAACCATTCGGATGCCACCTCACCATAGAAGTTTCTCCTTCTAGAAGATTCGAGAAAACGCTCATTTTTCCCACGTGTAGGCATTCTCGCACCCT
>ML785582.1:249339-266587 GCA_009831015.1 Picea engelmannii
TGAAAATTGGAGGATTTTCAGAGAATACATTGAGTAATATTATCTACAGGATCAAAGTACTCCAAGAATTGAAGAATTGTAGAAATTGAAGAAGTCTCAGGAAGCATTATCAGGTTCTATGTGATGATTGGTTGATGGTGATGGTTTAATGTAAAATTTTATCATCTCTCATATATTCTTGGGTGGAAGGAAGGGGCAAGGATGGAGAGTTCAACTCTCTCTTGATATTGGAGGATTGTATATTCCTCTTGGATTTTTATCCCTCCCTTTACATTTGGAAGATGTAGCTACCTTTGGAAGTCATTACTTCCCTTGAACAATAACTATTGATTATTTTTCATATATTGTACATGGTGTATTATGGTGTATTCGTGTAACTCATATACTATTGTTCAATGCTCATTGGATATAGTTGAATGGTTTAAGTATAAGTTGAAAAAGGTTTTAAATTGTACTTGATATTGATTCACCCCCCTCTCAGTATCAACAGAATGGAATGTTGAACAAGCAACCATTGCAAGCAGGCCATATCTGGAAGAGACGAGGTATTCAAAAAACTGGGATAGATGTATTTGGCAGCACCGATTAAGTACAAAACCAAAAATTGATATTCAACTCGTTTTTTAAAGAGTTTGAACGTCAAGAAAACTGTCAAGAAGCTTCATGAATGTACATATTTTTTTTTGGTCGGCGGCAGGAGAAATCGCAATCGTTGTCGCAAATAGCCTCAGTTGTATTTTGTAACCCATCTTATTTGAATATAGAATAATTTCGGTTTATTTTTTAATAGTATTTTCCAATTTCTGGTGTTTGTTTTAATTGTATATTGTACCTTCTTCCCCTGTGTCGTTAAACATGAACGACAAGGTTTTCTTTCTGCTGCCCACTACTTCAATGTAAATAAAGCCTGGTCTGTTCTTTCTTTACATTTTACATTTGAGCATAATTTTTCATAAGCCATACTTATGTAGCGTCAACCCTGTGTTTGAAGAAAGAAATTGGAGGACCCGTCCTGCTTCCATTCTTTAGGTTCCGTAAATAGAATGAATTAATGAGTTACAACAATACAACTCAATTGTTCACATAATGTTCATGTTCAGTATGTTGGATATATTACAGCTTCTTCTATTTCATAATATCTATGCATATATACTAATATCAGTACTATTGGAATAAATACAAAAAAATTCCTCTTCAACAAAGCCTAGGAAATTATGTGTGTGTTTGCGATATTAAAAAACTATGTTCCTTGTTCCATCATATACATCTTGTAGCCAAAGAACTTTCGTAGTCTACAAATTATGCTTTAATTGCTCGTAACTGAAGAGGCATTCAAAAAACTTGGCATTAATAAAGGAACGACTGAAGTTGTCTCGATTACTGAAGTCACACCAAATTTTGATTGCATTTAATTTAATTTAATTTAGATATTGATGTTTATGCAGAGCCGACATTTGCTCATGTCATTGCAAGGAATACAAGATGAATAGATGATAAGGAGTTTATCTCGTTCAAACCACAATGCAAATTCATGTTTTTTGTTGCGCTATGTACATCTTGCAGTCAAATTTTTTGTGGTTTGAACGAAATTTGCGAACCGAAGAGCATCCTGCAAATTGGGAGACCATTTTCATTTCAAACAGAAACAATCCATTAATATATATTAGTATGAATACTATCCAGATAAATATTAAAACTCTCTTCATTGATAGATAATAGTATGAATACTATTGAAACAAATATCAAACCTTTCTCTTGGCCAATACTTAGGCAGTTATCTAGCCACCAGGCCCCGGGTTGGCAGTACCCAACACCTATGTCCCTTGTTCCGTCATATACATATTGAAGCCAAAGAACTTCAGTGATTTGCAGTTTATGCTTTTACTAGTGAGAACCCGACAGGGGTTCGAAAATATTGCCATTAATAAATGGGAAAAAAAGGTTTTTTCGACTGTCAGATACTTATCCCTTTTCCCCTTTTCCTTTTCCCGTCCAGTATGGATTTCTGGTTTTATACTTAGTCATCTTTCTATGATGGGAAGTTACAGGGTTCGCGGGCTGACATATCTTCATCTCCATCTGTATCTTCACATGATGAATCTGACCAAAAGATGTACCTTTCCATACCTAGGTAATTTTAGGTCCACGGTTACCGGATCGACGCATACGAACTGGCCTTTTGTTCTTCCCGCTCGTTATCTCTTTCTGGATATATGCTTACTACCCTTTCTATGATATCCTCTTTCAGAATTGGTGGGCTGACATGTCTTCATCTCCATCTATATCCTCACATGACGGATCTGACCAACCGTTGTTCCTCTCCATACTTAGCCAATTTTTTGGCCACCGTTGCGGGCCGACGCTTGCAAACCCACATGCTTATCGTTTCGGTATATACATCTTGCACTCAAAACATCCATGATCTACAATTCGACCGCAGGTTCCTCGTATACATTAACTTCGTTCAAAGTATCTGTTGTTGCTTTCCATCCTCGTATACATCAACAATGCTCTTACTAGTGACAAGTGGACACTGGCATGAAAGATACTTCTGTGATCTGCAATTTATGCCTTAACTGGTGAAAAATCGGCAGGGCTTCGAAATTCCATATCTAGTGACATTTTGAATTGCACGTTCTCGAACAGGAGGGCTGAAAATCGGGCCTCCATTGTTTCGTACCCTACAAATAGCACCCAGAATTCCGTGATATACAAATTGACAAGCTGACTTGCGTTCTGGTTGATTCAACATTTCACTTCTATTGTTCCATGTCCTCCAAACAACACTCCCAATTCCGTGATATACAAATTGACACACAAAATGTAGGGTTGGTGGGGTGGAGATTGCCATTGTTTACAGATGCCAGAGAAGTACAGTTGGACAGAGAAGTATGAAATAGTTGAGATTGCACCCTCCGCAATATAGAAATTAACTACTGGACTCTGACATCGTCCGCTCTTCCGTGTTACAGATTATGCATTCAAATGTTCGAAGCGATACAATTTGAACTTCGGGGCCTTGTGCCTCCTGCACACACCTTCTTAGCCTCTTTTGGATCCTTCTATGGCGGGGTTTAGGAAATGTGCAGCTCCTGCGTTGTCGGGTTGACATATCTTTATCTCCATCTATATAATCACACGACGAATCTGACCGAATGTTGTTTCTTTCCATACTTGGCCAATTTTATGTGCACGGTTGACGGGTTGGCGCCAATTTCATCTCCAATTGGACCGCCCACTGTTCCTTTTCATACATAGTGAATTTTATGCCCGCGGTTGCCCAGTTGGCGTCAAAATTTTTGTGATCTACAATTCCACTGTGAACTACTCCGTTCTTTTTCCCTTTTTTTCTTCCCATGTATTATGCGACTATAAATTATGGACATGATATCTAATAGAGAATGTGCAGAACCGATATTCCATACCCAACGACATTTTGGATCATTGGTTCTTGGGCAGGCGCGTTCAAAATTGGGGCCTCCATTGTTGTGTGTCTTACAAATAGCATCCAGAATTCCGTGATATACAAATTGAAAAGAGGTCCTACGGACTGGCTGACTGAACATTAGACTTCTATCGTTTCGTGTCCTCCAAACAACGCTTCCAGTTCCGCGATATACAAATTGACACATAGAATTATGTGATATACATATTGCACTCAATACCGCAGACTCTTTGGTCCTTTTCCCCTTTTCTTCTTCCCTTGTATTATCGCTTTGTGGTTATATGCTTAGTCATCTTTCTATGATCGTGGGTTTTAGCATTGTCGGGTTGACATATCTTTATCTCCATCTATATAATCACATGACGAATCCAACCGATCATTGTTGCTTCCACACTTGGCCAATTTTGTGTGCACGGTTGATGGGTTGGCGCCAATTTCATCTCCAATTGGACCGCCCGTTGTTCCTTTTCATACGTAGTGAATTTTATGCCTATGTTTGCCCAGTTGGCGCAATTGAACTCTGTTCTTTTTTGTTCCATTATATACATCTTCCACTCAAGATTTTTGTGATCTACAATTCCATTGCGAAATATTCCATTCTTTTTCCCTTTTTTTCTTCCCATGTATTATGCGACTATAAAGTATGGACTTGATATCTAATAGAGCATGTACGGAATCGGTATTCCATACCTAGCGACATTTTTCATCGCGGGTTCTAGGGCGGGCACGTTCAAAATTTGGGCCTCCATTGTTGTGTGTCTTACAAATAGCAGCCAGAATTCCGCGATATACAAATTGACAAGCGATCCTGTGGACTGGCTAACTGAACATTGGACTTCTATTTTTTTGTGTGCTCCAAACAACTCTTCCAGTTCCACGATATACAAATTGACACATGAATTTCCATGATATACATATTGCACTCAATACCGCGGACTTATTGGTCCTTTTTCTCTTTTCTTCTTCCCTTGTATTATCGCTTTGTGGTTATATACTTAGTCAACTTTCTATGATCGTGGATTCCAACGTTGGTGGGTTGACATATCTTTATCTCCATCTATATAATCACATGATGAATCTGACCGACCATTGTTTCTTTCCATACTTGGCCAATTTTATGCCCACGGTTGGCGGGTTCGCGGTTTCGAACTCTGCTTCTTGTTGCGTCCTCCACATCTTGCACTCAAAATTTTTGTGATCTACAATTCCAGCGTGGGCTCGTCAACCTTGCAAGCTTCACTCTACCATGGCTCACAAATGTTTCAAAGTATCTCTCGCTGCCTTGCATCCCCACTAACTTATTGTCCTTCCTGATATACATTAGTTATGCTCTTACTAGCCATATACAAATTTCCCTCTGGGTTGTCCCACCATATCCTCTTCGTTGTTACACGTATTGCACTCAAAAAGTTCCGAGACATACATTTTGACATTGCAACCTTATTTTGCAGTTGCTTTTTTCCCGTGCCCGCGACCTCCATACTTTCTTACTATGCAATTATAAACCTTTCATGTGAACAACTGATCATGCAGGAACCGTCAACATTGTCATTAATGGACGAATCGCTCGAGGAGATCTCCCATTATTACGCATTAAACCAAGATGTGTGGAGAGTTATTTTCTCCCTTCCAATTGTTCATCTCGAACACGCGTCATCCTATTGGGCCGCTCAAGAAATCTACAATGCTTAATCGCTCATTGCAATATGCCCCATGTTCGCATTTCTATGTATGCAATTAGTAGAGTTTAATGTTAACTATGCATCATGCAAAACCGTCCAAATTGTCATTAATCAACGAAAGTCTCGAGGACATTTCCCATTCACATACGTTGGACCAAAATCCCTTCCAACTTTTGCATTTCATTCATCATCTGGAGCAAAAAAACATTCTTGTATACTTATGGCAGCAGGTCGATGATAGTTTTGTGGAGATACAGTAAATATGTTCACACACGAGGACTAGAACTTCCAATAGTCCAGGGCATACTTTTACTATTCATCCAATTCTTCCCATAATGAAGTGATTTGGACCTCTGGAATCGCTTGTGCAGGGCGCGTCCCTGAGGTTTTTGACTCTAAGGAGGTGGTCAATTGGTGCACCGAAAAATATATTCCAGGCCAAAGAAGTATTCCGCTGCGCGACCATTCTCATGTTTCTTTGTCACCTGAGGTCATCCGTGAGATGTTAAAATTGTCGGAGCCAACATTGACGTTCAAAGAACAATACTGCAAGCAATTTCTAGAAAAACATCATAATGGGTTGGACATCTTAGCCGACTTCTGGAAGACCTAACAACAATTCCTGAATATATCACAAGGTTGAAGGTAAGTTCCTTTAGAAATCCATTCCGAGAAATTGCTTGTCTGTTTACAAGAATAACGGGACAGGCACCCACAACAAGCATTTCCCATATCATTATTTATATATTGTATTTCACAGTCAAGGAAAAATACATTTTCGATTGGAGGAAGCTAATTTCCATTGATCTCTGTTCCTAGTTGTCACGATTCAAAGAATCGAATAAATTTTATATGTCATCCTACTTGCTTTTCACAATTGTCCATTGCTGCCCATTTCCAAAACTTTCTCTTTCCAATAAAATAAACTGTGGATTTGACCCAGTAACATTCTGGTACGAGGCCTTGTGGAGGCACAAGGGCTCCCATTGTTTTTATGAAGTTTTTAATGGGTTTGTCTCAGTTTTCAAAGATTTATTGTTAGGCAAGGATGCTCCGTGGTTTTCTAGCCAGGCAACGAAGTTTTTGAATAGGAAGGGCAGACTTGAGCAAGAGGAAAATCACAGTGTCCTCATGGTATTTAGCTCTAAGGAAAATCATGCCTTCCTTCCATGCCACATCATAGACAAGATGTTTGTTGCAGAAATAGCAAGGCAATACAACCATTGGTTGCATTTTTTCCATGACAAGAAAAAAAATAGTTCATTTCTCTGCCATGGAAAGTCGAAGACTTCGTGTGCAGAAACATCAACAAGATTGATGAGTTTTCCGCCCATTTCAAGAAATTGAACCTAATGTATAGTGAAAGGCTAAAAGGATTCGACCCTGATGGGATTTTTCAAGAACATTTACTAGTTGTTGGCTTTAACAGTTGTTTTATCCATAGACACCTGACCCAAGATAGGGACAGTGTCGACAACAATCCTGCTTCTGCAGATTGCGAGGCAAAGACATTGCAAAGCGCGAATGGATTCTATAGACAACATGGAAAAGTATCCGGTGAGAAGAGTGCCCAGTCCCCCACTAGCACTCCCAAGAGCATGACATCACGGAGCATCGCTTCGATGGTCCACCCCGGTAAGAAAGAAACCCATAAATCTTCCAGCGGAGGAGATAAGAACCCTCCTCGCATAAATATTGATAGTTCTCACAAAATTCCACTAACGAAGAAGAGAAAAAACAATGCAGGGTAGGCGGAAGAACCCGAAATTGAAAGTGGAAAACTGCAACTTGATATTGAAACTAGCACATGCAGAAAATCGGGTCGTCTGCGGTGGAGATATCTGACACCGATTTTTTTTATGTAGATGAATCCTTCATAATCCAGAGTGCTATTTTTGACAGGAAATCTAAAACTATGGTCATTGAAAAGAGAGATGTAACAAATAAGAAAGGAAAATCTCACACAGAGATTAACTTTAGGGAAATGTGGTTGTCCCAAATCTCCTCATTTCACCAGGTAACCGGTGAAATTCTTCGTGATTCCATTGGAGGAATTGAGACGGAAAATGCCAATCTCAAAGACCGCCTCAACGAATTTGAGCAGGCTTTCATTGCAACCCCATAATTTTCCAGTCCTTTGGAAAAAATCGTGCCTGCTACCACTGCAACCAATATGAAAGTATCCTCTACCCTCCTTGCATGCTTTAGAGCCCTTGTAGACAATAACATCAACAAAAGAATGCAGCTAGTTACTGAAGCCTGGGAAACATCAAAAAATGTAGTTTCCTTCGGAAAGAAGGCCAATGATTTCCTGCAACATTTGGAGGCCAATTTAAAAAATGAACAACATTTATGTGATCAAGTGCTGGCCCATTTTTCCAACTATGCCATCAACACATCAGAACTGAAAAGAAGACAAGAGAAACTCCCCTCCCCAATGCAGACCAAAAAAGTAAAAGCATGCTGGAAAAATAAATTTAACAACCTCAAGCTCATTGTCAAGTCATGTAAACAAGTCATATTAGAAAAGGAAGATTTATTCACAAGCCTGCTTCAAATGGACTTATCCGGAACTACCAATGAAGTTCAAGATCCAAACTTAATTCTAAAATCCGTGTCAATCACCAAAGAAGCCTTCCAGGAACAAGTTGATATTTTAAAGGGGTTGTCTTTTGAAAAGTTTTACAGCATAGTTGAACATTGTCTAGAAGAACACAAGCGCCGGGTACTGGACTATGCGGCACACAATGACGAAAATTGAACAGAGTCTACATAGTATTTCAATGGATCTAAGGAAATTAGAAAATGACCTTTACGACATTGAAATCCGAGAAGAAATTAACACGCCCCCCATGAAAAGATACATCAAAGAATGGTTCCAACAGAGAATGGACATCCTCGTCCAGGAAGGGATACAACCGCTCAACATGATTCCACTGACCATCGACGACAGCAACAAAAACACATCAGCTTCATAGTAAGTCTATACTGGCATATTGTTTTCTTTATCAATCCAGTTTAACTCTATGTTGTCATCTACTTTTCTTTATCAATCCACTTATGACCTCTTTAAATAGAAAACTATAACCAAAGACTCATAACTTCCAATTTCTTCTTTTCAGGTCTTACTCTCTACCGTCGCGCACTTCTTTTTTCGATGTTACTAATTCTTGTACTTATTTCTTTTTATGGTCCGCGAGAGCCCCAATCCCAGTATACATCACAAACACAATTAATTTCCAGAAACATGTATCAGACATTATTAATTTTTGATAAATTACAAAGAAAACTTATTCGACAATGCCTTTATTGTATACTAAGTTTTGGGTTTCCAGGAAGTTTTCTTGTTTGTTCAAACAAAACTAATTCGGATCTGCTACATTTCTTCTGCCTGATTTTTTTGTCTTCAACGACGTTCTTGCTATTCTATTGTATCCTAAATTTTTGGCTGTCCAGGAACCTATAGTTTGATAGATTTCAATTTCTCTTCTGTCCAGAACCCTTTGCTTTAAAGAAAACTAGTTCAAGAATGCTAATTTATGTGTGTTTTCCTCCACAAAACTATGTAATAGATGTTATTACTATTATATTATATGCTTTTAAATGTTGATATAATTTCCAGACATATGTAATAGACATTATTTATTTTATAATAAGTTTCTATAGTTCACAAGTTCGCTTCTCAATTTGTATATCGCGGAACTCTCGGTGCTATTTGTAGGGCACAGAACAACAAAGGCCCATTTTTTGAGCCCGCCAGCCCAAGAACCCGCGATCCAAAAACTGCCTAAGTATGGAATGACGACTCTGTGCATGCTCTGTAAAACGTGTGCAAAGAAAACTAATTCGACAATGCTATATTTTTTTTGTCCAAGAAAAGCGTTAGTTTTAAAGCAAACTATTTCAGGAATGGTAATTTTTTTTGTGTTTTTCTCCATGAACCTATGTAACAGACGTTATTACTATTCTATTATATGCTTTTAAATGATCATGCAATTTCCAGAGATATGTAACAGACATTATTAATTTCAAGTAAATTTCTATAGTCCGCAACTCGATGTCTCATTTTGTATATCGCGGAACCTATGTAACAAACGTTACTACTATTTTATTATATGCTTTTAAATGTTCATATAATTTCCAGAGATATGTAACAGACATTATTAATTTCTGGTAAATTTCTATAGTCCACAACTCCGCGTCTCATTTTGTATATCGCGGAATTGTCCTATTTGTAGCGCATGAGAAATCTGAAGCCCGATTTTGAGCATGCCAGCCCGAGAACCCGTGATGCAAATATATTGCAGAATTGTCGGTCCTATTTGTAGGGTACAGAGTAAATTTTTTTGTGTTTTTCTCCACGAACCTATGTAACAGACGTTATTACTATTCTATTATATGCTTTTAAATGTTCATGTAATTTCCAGAGATATGTAACAAACATTATTAATTTATAGTAAATTTCTATAGTCCGCAACTCCGCGTCTCATTTTGTATATCGTGAAACTGTCCTATTTGTAGTGCACGGAAAATCTGAAGCCCGATTTTGAGCCCGCTAGCCCGAGAACACGCGATGCAAAAACTAGCTAAGTATGAAATGAGGGCTCTGTGCATGCTCTTTAAAATCTCATCCCCTTACTTTATAAAAGTAAAAATTTCGTATGCATAGAACTAAATATCTACTTTATAAAAGTACATATTTTGTATCTATAATTTATAAATTTCTAATAAATTTCTATAGTCCGCAACTCCGCTTCTCAGTTTCTGTGTTGCAGAATTGTCCATGCTATTTCTAGGGCACAAAACATCAGAGGCTCAATTTTGACCCTGCCAGCTCAACAACTCGCGACACATTATAAAAGTACATATTTCCTATGTATAAAACTAAATATCTACTCTATAAAATTACATTTTTTGTATGTATAATTTATGTTGTCCAGGAACCTATAATTTCATAAATTTCAATTTCTTGTGTCCAGGAGACCTTGTTTTAAATATATCTAATTCGGTAATGCTCTATTCTTTCTACTAGGTCACATGCAAATCTTATGTATTTCAACTTTCCAGCCACATGTCTATATTAGGTCACATTTACTCCCATCCCAACCTAGTAGGGACTACACTGCCATGCAACACTTGTTTTCCATTCAAATAAAATTTGTACCATAAAAATACGATTCCTTAAAATTCTATAAATTTTAAAAATATCATAATTTTATAAAATATTAACAAAAATAAAAAATTTTAAATATTCATTATCCATTTTGTTAATTAATATATATATATATATATATATATATATATATATTAAATTTGTATTATTTTTTAAATCTATAATTTTTTTTCATTTTAATTTAAATACATTATAATATATCACTTCACACTACTAATTTAATTTAAATTATAAAAATACTCTATTTTTCTCCATAGTTCGACAAAGTTGCCTACGTCTCCAGGCCTTTGTCTTAGTGGGAGAGGCTTTCTTATTAATTTTCAATGCTTCAAAAGTACATCAAAATTACATCAATTTGTTCTCATGATCTTTTAAATGACTTGGTTAAGTATTTTGCATGAGTTGATTTACCATTTAGAAATTAAATAGAAGAAGAAGATTTAATGAAAGAATATTGCAACCATAATAAATAATGTAGAACAAAAAATGAACATTAAGAACAACAAACCATAATGCCAAAACTTGTTAACGGAGTTCGGCAAAGTTGCCTACGTCTCTGGGCTTTTGTCTTAGTGGGGGAGGCTATCTTATTAATATTCAATGCTTCAAAAGTATATTAGAATTACATCAATTTGTTCTCTGACTGACACAACAATGTTCTTCTCTATCTCAGGAACTCAACGCAATAGACGACACTGAAAAAGGTGGAGTAGAACTCCCAGAAATAGCCTCCAAAGCTCTACTACTCTTTTGGCTTCCCTGCATAAAAATGGATTACTCTCTACAACTTGGCATCATTCTCTTGTTCTGAACCTCTCCATGGCTATAAAAAGACCTCGTTTAAAGAAAATTTGAGTTGAGGGTCACATCCCAATTTCCTCCCAAGATCTGGCCTCAATCTGGGCTCTAGATCCTAAAAAATGGCAAAAATACATTAAAATCGGGGCTAAGTATCATAAAAATCCCTTTTTTCAAAGTTAAAAAACCACTTTGGCAAAATTTGGGCCCGAGCCCCCTATGCTCCTGGAGTCTTGGTCGTATGTGCCCATGTGGCCATGTGCTAAGGAAAAATGGCACCCAGCCCCCGGTTCTTGGCCCTGGTCATGTGGATAGGTGTTATTATCCCACACCTTGGTCGACGGCTAGCCCCCGTCGACCGGGCGCTAACCCCAAAAATCCACACAACATCACTTTACATAATGTTTTTGCCATTCGGTTAAACAAATGAGGTAGCAGCCCGATCGGTACGTCAGTTAATGTGAATTCGTTGCATATGTGGAGGTTAGGTGTTTGAGTCCTGCGGAGGCCAAACAAATTTTTGACCTAGGCCTTACTAGCCCAATCTGGGGTGCCACATGGTGCCCTGTGATTGGGCCACATGTCACCTCATGATTGGACCATACACCCAGTCACTGCACCATCATCCACACAATCATCTTTTCGTACTGCCACGCGTCATGCCTAGAGGAAGCCACATCACTAACAGCTCACTGCCACTTGTCAATCCATACTACCACGTGTCGAATTGTCACTGGGCCACGTCATCGTACGAATTGACACATGTAATTCTGTACAGTCCAGTCACCTGCCACATCAACACCCAAAAACCCCAAATCTTTTTGACACATGTCATGCTTGGGTGTTGCCACATCATCTTGTTGACATCATCATGACATCGTCTGCCATGTGTCATCCTGACGTACTACTAACGTCAGCAATACAAACTATTGACTTTGACTTTTCCCCTGTTTGTGAAAAACTTCAGACTGCGATAACTTCGCCATATGGAGTCCATTGTCAAAAAAGGATATACTGTCAGAATCGACACGACGAGCACAACGCGATAGCGCTAGTTTCGTATGAATCCGAGAATTTTTATTTTTTATCCTTTTTGGATCCATTTGGATCACACCTTCCCACTAAGACCTTTTGGTCCTCCAAAAGGATATTAACTAGACATCAAGTGCGAGATATGCCTCTCCACTTGTCCTTTGTCTATCAAATATGTCCTGTGCACCTGTCGCATCATAATCAATTGAAGAACAACCATGATAAATCAACACATATTTTTAGCCATTTGCATTTGTTCACATCTTTTTGAACCCACTACCATCCATGTAGAAAACATTAGCAGCGATAACCATATCAGAAACATGATTGAAAATGAACCAACATGTTTGTTCTTCTTTACAAGCTTGCACGAAAAAAACTCATCTTGAAGGAAAGTATGGCTAGATCTACATGCTACGACCATTTTACTTTCGTGCTTAAGATCATCTGCTTCATTTGGTACAATTATAGGTGTATTTCTTGCATAAGTTGCCTTCTTTAATTGTTCCATTGTTACAAGAGATTGATTCCCTTTGATATGATGAGCATGCACAACATATTTTGTCCCTTCTTTAGTTAAGTGATATTGATTATGTTCCCTGAAGAAGATTGCTTTGCGATCATATAAATAAGGGATACCTAAGACCATTCCACATGCTTCTAGCGGTACCACATTGCATATTACTCCATCCACAAACTTAGATGTAATTGAAAACTTTATGACACATTGCTTTGTTATGGGAAATTTGTGATTTTTTTTTATCCAATTTAGTGAATAGGGTTTGTGATGTATCTTAGTTTTTAATCCCAATTTCTTAACCAGTTCTTCTGAAATTAAGTTAGCTTGAGATCCACTATCTAACAAAGTGTCGATATTGGTGTGTTTCATAATGACCCTTATATGAAACAATTTACTTCTAGAATCATAACCATCACCAATTTTACCTGACAAACCAACTGTTGTGATTTTAGTCTCATCACCTAAATCTGACCCCAAGTCTGTTGGTTGTGTTGCTACTACAACTTTTTGCCTCTCTTTGAACCACTTCAGTTTCTTCTCTGGGTGCAATTTCCAACAATGTTCATCATCGTGCCCTTCTTTCTTGCAATGCTTGCAAGAGAGCTTATCTTCCTTCATTGTCGCTGAGTTTTCTTTCTTCCCATTCCCTTTTCCTTTGCCTTCCTTCTTTGAAGATGATTCCCTTGATACACCAACTCTAGTTTTCTCCGCTTCAATATATGTTGCTTGGACAGAAACCTCATCAATATTAGTAGGTCCAAACATAAACACATTATTACGAATATGCGCAGGAAAACCTCTTATATACTTCATAAGAGTTTATTGTCTATGTAATGGAATATTTAACATCAAAGCCATCTTACGAAATTCATTTGTGTATTCTTGCACCGATTGTTATTTTCTTAATTTAATACTTTTCCATTCAATTAAAGCCTTCTCCTTATACCCCAAAGGATAGAACTGTTTTTAAGTGAAAAAATAAAATCTTGCCATGATGGAAATACATTACCAATTTGTTAAGTACCATGTTGTAAATTACTTTGCCACCAGATGAGTGTTGTGCTTGCAAGACGAAGCGATGCCAATTTGATCTTGGTTGTCTCATCATTGATTTGTTGCACACTGCAATATACCTCCATCTGTTTGACCCAATTATCAAGCTTCTTAGCATTCACTTCTCCATTATACACGGGTAACTCGAATTTCACATCAAGTTTAAGTAATGACATGTCAGGCTTATGCTAATGAGAATGTTCTCTTGTAGAAGTAGGATTTGAACTTTTACTTGAAGAAGAAGAAGATGGAGGTGAAGGAGGTGAAGGAGGAGGTTTTGGAGGGTCTTCTCTTTCTTCACGTTTATATTTCTTTGAATATTCTCCTTGAATAGGTCTCTTCTATTCCAAGTAATCATCATACAACACTTTTACCATCTCCGACATGGAAAATAAAGTTTTTTGAAACTCTCTTTCATTTTGAGAAAGTCCTTCTGATCCCATCTTCTCACTTTGAGATGTCCTCTTTCTTGATCCAATCTCATGATCTCCTTCTACAAGCTCTCCTTCACCACGACTTAAACTTTCCCTGGTAATCATGCATACTAAAAAACAACCAATTGTCAACTTGCTCTGATAACACTTGATCCGAAATGATCTTTTAAATGACTTGGTTAAGTATTTTGCATGAGTTGATTTACCATTTAGAAATTAAAGAGAAGAAGAAGATTTAATGAAAGAATATTGCAGCCATCATAAAGAATGCATAACAGAAAATGAACATTAAGAACAACAAAACATAACACTAAAACTTGTTAACAGAGTTCGACAAAGTTGCCTATGTCTCTGGGCCTTTGTATCAGCGGGGGAGGCTTTCTTATTAATCTTTAATGCTTCAAAATTACATCAAAATTACATCAATTTGTTCTCTGACTGACACAACAATGTTCTTCTCTATCTCAGGAAATCAACACAATAGACAATAGTGAAAAAGGTGGAGTAGAACTCCCAGAAATGGCCTCCAAAGCTCTGTTACTCTTTTGACTTCCCTACATAAAAATGGCTTACTTTGTACAACTTGGAATCATTCTCCCGTTATGAACCTCTCCATGGTTGTAAAAAGACTTGGTTTAAATACATTTGAATTGGGGTTCACATCCCAACTTCCTCCCAATATTTGGCATCAATCAGGGCTCCAGATCCTAAAAAAATGGCAAAAATCTATTAAAATCAGGGCTAAATATCATAAAAATCCATTTTTCCAAAGTTAAAAACCCACTTTGAAACAATTTGGGCCCGAGCCCCCTATGCTCCTGGAGTCTTGGTTGTATGCACCCATGTGGCCAGGTGTCAGGGCCAAATGGCACCCAACCCCCAATTCTCAGCCCTAGTCATGTGGGCAGGTGTTATTATCTTGCACCTTGGTCGGCGGCTAGCCCCCGTCGACCGAGTGCTAACCTGAAAACTCTGCACAACATCCCTTTACATAACGTTTTTGCCATTCGGTTAAACAAATGATGCAACAACACGATCGGTCCGTTGGTTAATGTGAAGTCATTGCAAATCTGGAGGTTAGGAGTTCGAGTCCCACATATGCCAAACAAATTTTTGACCCAGGCCTTACTGGCCCGATCCGGGGTTCCATGTGGCGCCCTATGATTGGGCCATGTGTCACCTCATGATTGGACCGCACACACAGTTAGTGCACCGTCAGTCGTACCTGGTGGAAGCCAAATCACTGCCATTTCACTACCACCTATATATCCGTACTTCCATGTGTTGAACTGTCACTGGGCCACGTCATCGTATAGACTACCACGTGTCAATCCGTACAGTCCAATCACCTGCCACATAAGCACCTGAAAATGCCAAATCTACCTGACACATGTCATGCTCTGGTGTTTCTACATCATCCTACTGACATCATCATGACGTCATCCGACATGTGTCATGATGACGTACTGCTGACGTTAGCAATATGGACTGTTGACTTTGACTTTGGCTTTTTGCATGTTTGGGAAAAACTTCAGACTGTGATAACTTCACCATACAGAGTCCATTTTCGAAAAAGAATATATTGTCAGAATCAACACGATGAGCACTACGCGATGGCATTAGTTTCATATGAATCCAAGAACTTTGAATTTTTGTCCTTTTTGGATCCATTTGGATCAGGTAGGTGGGGTAGTTTGTACGTAGGTAGGGTGAGTCTGGGAGTCCAAGAAGGACGTAGAAAATTAAGTTTGGAGTGGGGGGAGGTAAGGGAGAGTGGGTGTGGGTGGATTCGCAAAGGACTTTGAAAATTAAGTATGGAGTGGGGGGAGGTAAGGGAGAGTGGGTGTGGGTGGACTCGCAAAGGACTTAGAAAATTAAGTATGGAGTGGGGGGAGGTAAGGGAGAGTGGGTGTGGGTGAGTGGGTTAGCGAGGTAAGGGAATGAGTCCACGAGTCTGTGAAGGAATTAGAAAATTAAGTATGGAGTGGGGGGAGGTAAGGGAGAGTGGGTGTGGGTGAGTGAGTTAATGGGGTAAGGGAATGAGTCTGCCAACCTGCGAAGGAATGTGAGTCTTCTAAGAGGTTAGGGGGTGGGATAATTAGAAAATAAATTAAGTATAAAATGTGGTGAGGGGAAGTGGAGGGATAAGGGGCTGAAGGGTAAGAAAACAAAAAAAAACTAAGTGTTGGGAGGTTATAAGAGAGGAGAGAGGAGTAAGTTTAGGTGAAGTAAATAAAAACTAAGTATGGAGAATAAGAGAGATGTAGTATAAGAGAGGGGAATCAAGAAAAAATCTAAGTGTGGGATAAACATAAGAGTAATGGAAATAAACTGAGTATAGAAATATGTATACCAAGAGATGATTCAAGACATGAATGGTTCCATAACTAATGATCATGATTCCAATAAACTATGCCATGAAATTGTAATAGTTCAAAAAATTTCTTCCTTCGATATCATCTTTTTATCAATCCAAGAGCGGGAAAATATAGAGGACCAATTTTGATCAACACCATTGTAATGATTATAAGATGAATGGTCACACCAGAGATAAGTGTTTGAAGCTACATTTAGAGATGAATCTAAAGAACCATAAGAAGGATGCAAGAAGAAGAACATTATAGTCATGGATTTAGGAAACTAAGTAGATTTGATTTTAGTTCACAGGCCAACCTCAAAGTAAAGGATCTGGTAAGCAAGCTTAGATTCAAAGTTCATTACCATCCTCACCCATATCCATTGGGATGGGAAAATAAAGATGAAAATCTTAGGGTCACTAAGCAATATAAGGAAAATTCGCTATAAGTGCAAACTATATTGATGTAGTGGAGGTAGATGTAGTACATCTTGATGTGTGTGGTGTAGTGTTTGGAAGCTTTACATGTACATGAGGTAGCAATATTTATGAGAGAACAAGTATATCCTGATCAAGGATGGAAATTATTGTATCATCAATGCACAGAAAGGAAAATATGGGATCTCTCTAGTAAGAGCTATCCAAGCCAAGAAACTAATCAATTCCAATAGGAAGTTTGTATTACTCTTCTTAAGAGAGAATTAACAAGGAGATGAATTGATGATTTGATAGATCAATTGTAGCATGCCAAGTAC
>ML785582.1:290621-307248 GCA_009831015.1 Picea engelmannii
CTAAGATAAGAACAAATTCTCACGAGCTCCATAGTGAAACTGGGCATTGGTCAATTCCTAAAACGCCATGGGATGAAAGAGTGTGTCACCTTTGTGACACTAAGAAGGTTGAAGATGAAGAGCACTTTCTCTTAGATTGTCCAACCTATACTCATATTAGACCTCATTTTCAAAATATTGATCACACTACCAACCTTCCTAACCTCTTAACTCAACAAAAGTATGGTGATCTTGGAAAGCTTATCTTAATGTTTTTCGAGCACAGAAACAAAATTCTAAAGAATCACAAGCAATCACTTACCCTCTTAAGGTCTGATAGACCAATTAGGTCTTAGTGGACATTAATCATCATCATCATCATCATCATACTCTATAATGTGATTTTTTTTTGTGAAAAAATCCACTTGATGTAAAATTAAGACATAAATGCTAAATCATAGTCGTTAATCAATTAAATATAGTGAAATATATCTAAATTCACTTGATAGAAAATTAAGATAAAAATGTTAAACCATAGTTAATCAATTAAATATATAGTGAAATATAATATTTGTTTTCATAAAATTCTAGAATTTTTAAGGTATAAGGTTGATTAATAAAGGCTAGAAGTCATTATAATAATATACTCATTAAGAGTTTAATATGTTACTTTTGAGAATTAAATATGGGTAGGGAGGATAACAATCATTCCTCCCAACCACCCCAATTAAACCCAATTGACATAATATGTTTTTGTTACTAAACAAATATTATATTTTACTAAAAATAAGTTGTTTAGTGATAATTGCAAGTTAGGCTAAAATGGGATAACATATGAAAATCAATATTAGGTAAGAATGTGATTATTTCCAGTAAAAAAAATGGTATTAAAAAAATATATTCTATTTTTTTAATAGTAAGTTTCTTAGCCATGGTTATAAGTTAGCTTAAAATGGGATGTCATCTCCAAATCATGTAATAATGTGATTAATTCAAGAAAAACAAGGGCAACCAGAAAGCAACAAGCCCATGCTTAAGTGGTAGTTTAAAGATTTTGACATGGCTGCCACTAATGGATCAGAACAAGAGAAGGGAATGACATGGGAGGGACAAACAAAAGTGCCTCTTGATTTAGTGCTCGCACCCGACTTTCATAACAACAAAACGAAAACATCTTGACAAATATTTGAGGAATCATTAGTGTCTTGCACGTTTAGAAGGCTCAATGTTTACTGGTCTGCTGCTTCAGATAGGAACTCCAAGCAACTCTTCTGGGTTTGATTGATCCATGTCTACTCTGAGCTCAAGTTAACTTATCGATAGGTAGGGGAAAGTGGGCTTCGAACCTTGAAATCAAGAGTGTGTGCTTTTTTAGTTAAATTAAAATCCTTTTGATCTAATTGTCGAATTAGCTCTACGCAACATTGAAGCCATGTTGCAGACTGATAGCACATATTGAAGTTTACATAGAGGAAGGAGAAAATAAAGCCCATTATACTCCAATTCTTCCTCCATATTAACAACTGCCATGAAACAATCAATGTATAGAGAATAAGAATCATAGATGAAGTGGTCTAGATTTTGTAGACAAAGCTCTTCTACCCTAATAGGCTTATCGTATTCTTTGAGGTTTCCATCAAAGAATATCACTTTTGTTGTCTAACAATATTATTTTTTGGGAGACATGGAATTGCCCAGTAGTGAAATGTGAAGTACAATAGCGACACATAGTGGTATGTACTTGACAATAGACTTAAACAACACATAAATCACTACAAGGAAAACACCTTGTAGTATAGGCTTTTGCAGAGGTTTTTAGTGTTACAAGATTGGACAAAATTTTCAGAAAAACCTTTGCTACAACCTATGTTATTTGTAGTGGAGGTTTAAACTGGTGTTCCATATAACTAAGCAAATTTGGTCGGGTGGAGGTTTTTTTGTCGATATTTGTATTGGTCAAATGTACCAGTGATATCTTGAGTAACCTGCACCATTGTATACACAAAACTAAAAAGAACTAGTTCTCTTATATTCATTATGCATTAGTTCCATATTTTTTGTTGTATGCAGCCCCAATGCTTTTTGGGTTTATGTACGCACAAGTTTGTATTGTTTTTTGCATGCATCATTGGTGCTCATACAAATATTACGTGTTGAGTCATTCTTTTTGTTTTATGGCACATCGGTGCTCGTACAAATGTTATGCACCGAGTCATTCTTTTTGTTTTATGGCACACCGATGCTCGTATAATTTGTACACGTCAGTGCCTGTATTACCATGTCCACGGAGGGAAGTGAAATTTTGAATATTTGACGTGAGATATGGATGTCATTCTTTGTTACTAAGAATGAGTGTGTATATTATATATAAAGCACTAGTGTATATGTTATATATAAAGCACCAGTGTGTATTGTAATCATGCGCATCGTGATATTTTGAAATGATAAATATAATGAATAGTTATGTCATTTAAAGAAATGGTGTTTTTTCACATTTTTTTTAGCATTGGTGCTTCAACGTAATTAATAGGCACCGATGTGTATAAATCATAAAAAACACATTGTTTTCTATATTATGGCACACACTATTTAGTGAGTTAAAAAAGAACAATGCACCAAATCAAATATTTTTTTATAATAATATTGATTTTATATTTTTGTTATTGTGTTTTGATATAATGATTGCATTAATGTGTTATTCAACGGATTACACCTCTTTTATTTGTAACAATGTAAATCATTCATATATTAATTAATCAATGACGCAACATTTTACAACATTTGATAATGCAATAAAATAACAAACCCATTTTATATTATATGAATAAGAGACCCATCGTCATACAAAATGACACAACGTAAAGGTCCACAATAATCAAAATGAAACCCATATGTAATTGTTACAATTATTGGTAATATGTCCTCATGCAATTGAGACAATATGTTGAGTATATTAAACAAAATCCCCGATTTTCACAAACAAATATTTTGAAACATACAACTTGCAGTAACTTTCAATTATATTGATTATCATTCATCACTTGAATTGTTGTCATCGCTTGAGCTATGTGCATGCTTCATTTCTTCTTCACTGACAGACGATATTTTTTGGTTAAACTTAACCTAATGTTTTTTTATTGACTCGTTTTGTATGTTCTAACTCTTCATCTTCCATTTACAAACATATAAATAAAGTGTAATAAGTATATCTACATTTATATATATTGTAGAATATACATGATTTCATTAAAAAACGTATCATAGCAACGCCTGCTTCATAAACAATACACATTCTTTCAAAGCCACATTGCATTCCCTCTCTCAAAATCTCTTATGTTGGTTGTACTCCATACTTTGTTTCCTACATGTTTAATACGCCATTACAAAGCACAATCAATATAATTAATATAAAGGTTTTTTGTTGTCCATTAATTATAAAACAAGGGAAGTTAAACAACATAGCTACTTACAAATTGTTCAATTAAACCAACTTGATACTTCAACATATACTCACAACCCATTCTGAACCTAATGTCTATCAATTCTTCAGTTGGCTCTCCTTTGTATGTTAGCACCTATTAGAATACATCCATGAACAAGTGTAAATTAATTAATTAAATATAAATATCACAACAAACATGAAATCTTAAGTAAGGCCCAAAAGGTAAGTACTCACAAACTTTGTGATCAACCATTTTCTTTCTCATCATCATGTCTCATGTGCTGAATGGGTTCCATTTTTTTTCTTTTATCCAACAAAACAATTGAAAATTAGTATTTCATGTGATAATTAAATTCAATGTACATAAAATAATAAATGAATGATTACATATCATTGATGCATGTTGTTGTTGGGATTGCTTCTCCTCTGATGACAACATGTTCATTTCTTTTACCATCTCCTTGTACACTTTTTTGGACATCCCTATTGACATGTATTGGTTTTCCCCTCATTTATCCCTCAAAATTTCATAATCTTCTTGAAAAATGAAAAATAATATAAAAAAAACATTAATCGAGATGAAAGTAAGTATAGCAAAAAAAATTAATTCGGTAATTTTTGGAAAATATTATAGAAAAACATGTTTAGTAATAATACTTTTTAAATGATTTTTTTTGTTATTGTAAGTTTTTTCTATTGCAAGTCTCACAGTCTCATTGACCATTGCTCCAGAAACGCTTCCCGTAGTTTATGTATAACCTGATTCTTGGAGTCATTGGATTTATTTTTGTATTGTAAGTGGAAAGTATGTCTATAGGTTATTTCCACTATATCCCTCAAAATTATGTAAAACAATTTGCCCCTCTCGTTAAATTCTAGCACTACTCCAGATGAACTGAGGACCAAGTCATCATTATTTGTATCCTTCATAATTTTTATCTTCTTAAGATGACATTTTGTTTCCTCATTATTGGTCCCATTTGCACTGGTTCTTGGCCCATACGGTTTTGATGTTGAACCTTAAGCTCTAATACCACTTTGTAGCGCACGCAACCTCTAAGTAGGCTCATGCCACTGCTAAAACAACCCGATAAAAAAATGTGATACCAATTTTTGATGCAGAAATAACACACAACATGACATTAAAGCTCAGGCAATTGTCCATACTAATTAAAAACATATATGCAATTACTTTAAATGTGCACAACAACAACTCACATATAGAAACATTCGACCACATAAATAGAGATTTGAATGCATCATTCTACTCACGAAAAACAACAATAACCAAAATAACTCGGAGTAAAACATGCAACAACTATCTCAACATTTAACATAAATAAACACAACAACTAAGAATATTTATCTTAGTAAATATGCAACCTACTACAGAGAATGGATGTTCCTCCCAACCATAGACTTGTTGTTCCATTTCTCAACATCAAGTCACCCTCGAGTTGGGGCTATGAATCCACAAGAGACGGTGGTCCCTAAGGTTGGCTACTACCCCCTCTCAACAACTAACTCTCATAGTTGATTCCAATCCACCATCTCTCTTTCCCCTCAACCTCAAAACCCAAGGAATGAGATCCACTTCTTTTCCATGCAGTCCCTCAGGCTATCCCACTTCCCTCCAGGGCTCCAACAAATATTGGATATGAAATCTCTTTGTTGGGGACTCTAGGAATCTACAACTGCAATAGGAATTCACACAACAACAAAATGCTTTCTCCCTTGACAAATGCTTGAACAAAAAATTATTCCCAGGACTATAGCCTCTCTTCCTATGAAATTACAACTCCAAAAAATCTACAATACACACCCACTATGGTTTTTTTCAAGCTTCATCACTTAGAATCCTCTTGTTGTCCAAAACTCTCATGTCAAAATTACTCTCCTTTCCCATACAAATTTCCTTCTTCTCTCATGCTTGTTTGACTCATACCCTTCCAAAGGTTAATTGTACTCAATCTCCATTCTCTCAATAACTATGGGATGTGACTTCTCACACCCACCCTCTGACATGAATTCAATGATTGGGCTCTAAAACACTCAACAAAAAAATAGAAGGTTTGTAGTAAGGGTAATTTAGAAAGATGGTTTGGGTTTAATAAACATGGGTAAACTCTCCCCCTAGGATCCCTTCTCTCTCTTGTGGAAACTAATCCCCCAAGTCTTTATAGGTGTTTGTCTGCAATTGATGATACATTTTTATTGATTATATTCAATATGCATCATTTACATATTAGATCACTTGGCCCACGACCATACATCATATTTACAATTTACATTGCTAATTTGGGGATTAAAATGGGGATGTCACATGCTCATTCGAAATGTTGGCATAGACTATCAAGAATTTTCAAACTCGATTTAAGTGTTCTACATTTAGTGGCATTGACAAAAAAAAACTTAGTACATGATAAGTCTCCCTAGTGCCACCATCCACAACATATCTGAGTTGATCCTTTGCCATAATCTGATTAAGACATGGCTTGTAAAAAATATATTCAAGGAGATCTACTATGGCCTTTTCTCTAGTTGTACATTGACCAATATCCTAATCCACTTGAAAATAATTCTCAATAACAAAGTTTTCCTCTGATTTATTCTTCTTAGTCGCATTCTGGAGTGGGCCATTATTAGATGGCAACTACAATATTTGATCGTGATAGAGACCTTCAATATATATCTGGCTAAAAATTTATGAAATAAAAATTATCAAGTATGCTAAAGTTAGTGAAAGAAGACACAAAAGTTTTTCTTCATCCTTATATAGAAATACCAAAGATAGTTTGTCAGTGCATAGGATGAATCTGAGAGCATTATAAGGAAGTTGCCAAACTTCCTTCCCAAAATCTTTGTCTCCTAATTTATGCATTGATTTCCCTTTGATCATATACAACCATGATTTCACCAACCTTGCCTTCAACTCAGCTTCATCCATACATAATCTTAACTTTGAACCTGAAGGAAAGGATTTTATAATACTCCTCAAGGTAACTATGCTTTTGTGCTGACAAGTGCTCGTGATATTATTGATGATTTTAGGGTTTTACACAGAGTTTGCAATGTAGCTATTTCTTTAGACATGCCCATGTTCTTCATAGATCAAATTTTTGTAGTCTTTAAACAACAATAATTTAACAACTTGGTAATTTGTACTATCATATCTACTATTTTCACTTCAAATTTTCCATTAATATCACAAATTCCCAAGGAAGACATCTAATTAACTTTACATTGTTTGGTTTCTATTAAATGCAACGCACTGAACACCTCAACACATTTAACCATATCCAACGGTAGATTAAGTTGAGCACACTTGTAAGTTATCCAAAATCCATTAGTCAAACAAACATGTAGGCAGGGATTAAGCATTCCATATCTGATATTTATACCCCTCACTTACTGCATCTCAAAGTTTTCTTACTTTCTCATCTCTTTTGATGGATTGTTAGAAACTAATCCCATTCACTGCAATAGTAAGACCATCCATGACCTTCTAAATTACATATACAATGGAACACATACACCTTGTCAAAACAAGGGGGTGTTTATGCCAGCTCATCTTTATCTCCTTGGGTGATTTCTAGGCTAACTCATCCATCTCCCTCAACAAGTTTGCAAGGTGACTATTAGTGAAGGGGTAAGCCTTGTCTCCATGCATGGACACCACACAATTTCCATCATCTGTAATAAAATTTCCATCTAGACCAAAAACAATCAATTTTTGGATGTCTTCAACATGGAAAAGTCATTTGAGATCCTTAGTTTTATCTTGCAAAGGGAAACACAACCATGGTATGCGACACATGGATTTATGTTCAAAAGAATTAAAAATTTCTCTATAATCATCGATTAGAACAACCTTAAACGCTCCTCATCTTTCCTTCAGCTCATTGTCTACTTATATACGATTTAGATTGAATTCAAACCAATAATTGTAGTCTCTGATAAAAAAAAAAACAAAGCAACTATCTTCCCCACAAGTTTAGAATTTGGGGCTAGAATCTGCTCACGTCTACCACTATAACAACATCCATACTCAACCACAAAATCACCTTCATTAGAACCCAAGAGGGACTCCAAGGTTTATGCTCATAGTATTGTTTTCTCTTCAACTTCTATATCTTTCATTCATTTCTTTGTAAATTGGTAAGCTCAGAATCCATAGCTTAGAATCAAGTCCACAACTTCGATCTGCAGTGTTTTCCCATCCGACTCAATAATAATCAAGGTTGGAATACATTGAAATTGAAGGTGTCGATACAATTTACACTGAATTCTATCTCCAAATGGTAGAGCCAACCATGGTATGCTTGCATGATACTTTTCAAAGTCTTCTCTAAGCTGGCCTGACTTCGAATATTTTTCTAAAATTATTGAACAATGTTTTCAATAGTTTGGTGGAATAAGCAGGCGTAGTGCTTTAATTTTCATATTAGGTTGATATTTATACAGAGTCTTGTATTATTTTTCATGAAGGAATTAAGATTTTCCTCGTGTACAATCTCTATTATAGTTTTTTCTAGAAATTCATTTTGGGTGCTCTCCCTATCTCTGCAATGGGATTCATTTGGTGCATTAGAAAATCTGTCATACTCTTGTAACCATCTTTCTATCTCTATAAAAGGGTTGCCAACAACCTGGCAATGATCTTCACTCAATGTTGATGTAATTTTTTTCATAGTGATTCTAAAGGTATCTTACTTCATTGATTTTATTTTCTCTACTAAATGTTTCAAAGGATTCTTGTTGCATGCTACTCAAATTGAGGCATTGTTAAATCAATCCAAGCACAAGTGTTGGGCTCGACATCATTGAAAAACGTCGGGCTCGACATCATTGACAGGCGTTGAGCTTGACATCTTTGACAAGTCCAACAGAACACCATCTTGGTTAACAACATCGTATGTTCTTGCAACAGTAGGATGGGTCCTCGTCTTATTATTTGCAGAATTTAATCTGTCAACCATTAATTGTTTGTGGTTTTCACACTATCAATTTTTTATCTTGTTCAGTCATAGACAACCATTGCAAGAACATGTCTCCTACACCCATCCTTTGACATGAATTTACTCTCGTCTCTGACAGATTCTTCACAATCTCTTCTTCTACTTCGTCGCTCATAGTGGGTAAGTATTGATCAACATTCTTGATTTGATTTTGTTTAAGGGTAATAAATCCAAATATGGTTGCAGATCCACATGGTGGGACACTTTTTCTATTTTATCAGTTGCATGTCTTCTTCTGATAGCGAGTATATTAGTGAAATCATGAGATTTATTCTACTTCTTGGTGGAATTACTACAACAAGTTTCTCCTAAGTTATTATAGTGTTGGTTGATCTAGAGGGGTGGAGCATTAGCGTTGTAATTGTACGTACCCTTACTTAGAATTGATATTGGAATGAACTTCCCCCCAAAACAAAATGTTTCAGACCTCTCTCTTAACTCCTCTCCACATAACCCTTCTTCATCATTTTTTTATATCATGTTTATCGTCATCTTCTTCGGGAAACTACCCCTGAGAACCTTAATCTAACTTATTCCCAATATGGTAGGAGAGGTTGAGAGAATATCTCAACTACACACCAAAATAGAAGACTAAGTTGGAGAAGATCTCTGACAACCAACCTAGATCTACAACAACCTCCTAAACATTAATAACACATAACTCATGTAGACATAAACTTACATTACAATAATTAACAAATCACAACTTTATAGTATGATGAATAATCCCACATTAAGCACAAAACAAGTAGGAGTTAATTACTCCAACATTTCTATGATTGCTTCAGAAAATATATTGGTAAACCTAAAGCTCTGATACCAATTTGGAGTGAACCAAATTAAATAAATATAAATTTTATTATTTCTTGACATGTTACAATGATAAATGGATATCAATTATATACCACAGAGTAAATGGGATGCAACTAATATGAAATTGATCTTTAAAGACTTGGTTAAGTTTTAAGCATGAGTTGATTTACCACTTAGGAATTAAGAAGAAGAAGTTGATTTAATGAAAGAATACTGCAACCATATGAACACATAAAGAACATAAAATGAACAATATGAACAAAAAACCATAACGCCAAAGATTGATAATGGAGTTCGGCACAATTTTTCCTATGTCTCTAGGCCTTTGTCTCAATGGGTGAGGCTTTCTTATTTCTATTCAATGCTTCAAAAGTACATCTGAAAAGTGTCAAAAGGATTACAAACTAGTTTGATTGTGTTCTTCTTGACCTCCAGAATCCAATGCAACTGACGACATTGAAAATGGTTGAGTGTAGCTCCCAAAATTGGTCCACAAAGTTACCCTCCTCAATGGCTTCCCTACATAAAAATGGATTTGGCTTTCAAATTCCTCAGCATTTCTCATATTCTGAACCTCCCTTAATGCTGCTAAGAACCCCTGGTTTATACAAATTTGGAGTTGGTATCAATCTTCCAACTTCCTCTGGAGATCTGGCCTCAAATCGGGCTCCAGATCCCCCAATATTGGCTAAAATCCTCCAAAAACAGGTTGAAATAACCCAAAAATACATAATATAATGTCAAAAACCTATATTTGGAAGTAATACAAGGTACATCCCCCTTTACTCGGGCTCCAGGTCACATGGGAGGCGCCATATGTCCTTGGGCTGCCATGCCCCTGGTCTTTGGCCCTTGGTCTATGCTAGCTCTGGTTGTATGGGTGTGGCCATGTGGCCAAGTCCTTACCTCTCGCGCCCCAAACTACGGATTGGCTCCTAGTCTGCAGCCCCTGGTCATGGGCTATCCCCTCGTCTACCGGGGCTTATTCCCACAACTCGCCAACACATGCAACTTAAAATCAAATGCAATAGTTTTTTCAAACAAGAACCATAATAGACCAGTCGGTCTGCCCCCTTTCACGAAGTCGTTGGCTGATCCAGAGGTTAAGGGTTTGAATCCGCCAGAGGCTATAACAAATTTTTGAACTAGCCAATATTGGAAAAATCTAGGGTTCCATGTGGTGCCCTTTGATTGGGCAACGTGTCATCACGTGATTCGTCCATACCACACAGTAAACTGCCACATCACTGTCGTACAACCCAGTCACCTGTCTAGTCAGCTACTACGTCAGCATCCGTACATCCCAGTCACCCTTCCACGTCAACATCCGTACAGCCCAACTACCAACCGTACTTCCATGTGTCATCCTGTCATTGGGCCACATCATGTACAGACTGCCATGTACCTGCATCCATACAGTGCCACGTGTCAAATCCGTACTGCTTCCAACTCAGCCCGAAAACGCCAAATTTGTGTGATGCATGTCACCTCATGGTGATGCCGTCAACATGATGATGTCATCATGACATCATGTTGATGTCACTTGTAGTACTTCTGACATCAGCAGTACAACCTGTTGGCTTTGACCAGTTGACTTTTTGCATGTTTACAAAATTGGTGAGAACACGATATCTTTCGCATACAATGTCCATTTGCGAAAAACATTATATGGTCGGAATCAATGAGACAAGTGGGACACAATGGCGCTGGTTTTGTACAATTACGAGAACTTTGATTTTTAGGCCTTCCTAGGTCCATTTTGGATTATGCCTCCCACTAAGACCTTTTGGTCCTCCAAAAGGGTATTAACCAGTCATCAAGTGTGGGATAGGCCACCCCACTTGTTCTTTTTCCTTAAAATTTGTCCTGTGCACTTGTCACATCAAGATCAATTACAAAACAACCATGACAACTGACAACATATTGTTAACCACTTATACTCTTTCACATCTTACTGAAGCCACTGCCATCTATGTTGAAAACATTAGTAGCGATAACATCATAAATATGACTGCAAATGAGATAATATGTTTGAATTACTTGCACGACATTAGCTTATCTTGAAGCAAAGTATGATTGAACCTCCATTCTACAACCATCTCATGTTCATGCTTAAGATCAATTACTTGATTTGGCACAATTATAGGTGTGTTGCTTGCATAAGATTCCTTCCTTAATTGTTCCATTGTTTGAAGAGATTGATTTTATTTTAAGTGATGAGCATGTACAACATATTCATTTCCTTCTTTGATTAAGTGATATTGATTATGTTCCCTGTAAAAGATTGCTTTGTGATCATACAAATAAGGACTACTTAAGACCATTCCACATTCATTGAGTGGCACCACATCACACGTTACCTCATCCATGGACTTTGATGAAATTGAAAACTTTAAAGTGCATTTCTTTGTTATGCGCAATTTATGATTATTTCTTATTCATTTAAGTGACTAAGGTTTGTGATGCATCTTAGTGTTTAATCCCAATTGTTTAACTACTTCCTCTAAAATCAAGTTAGATTCAGATCCACTATCTATAAGTGTATCGATCTTAGTATGTTTCATTATCACCCTTATGTGAAACAACTTGCATCTAGAATCATATCCATCACCAATTTTACTTGTCAAACCAATTGTTGTGATATTAGTCTCATCACCTGAATCATATCCCAAGTCTGTTGTCCATGTTGTTGTTGCAACTGTTTGCCTCCCTTTCCTATCTTTGAACCACTTTGGTCTCTTCTCTAGGTGCAATTGCCAACAATGGTCATCATCGTGCCCTTCTTTCTTGCAATTCTTGAAATAAAGCTTCTCTTCCCTTCTTGTCGCTGAATTTTCTTTCTTTCCATTTCCCTTCCTTTTTTCATATTTCCTCGAAGACGATTCCCCTGATACACCAACTCATGTTTTCCCTTCTTCAATGTATGTTTCTTGAACATAAACCTCATCAACATTAGTAGGTCCAAACATAAATACAGTGTTACAAATATGTGCATATAAACCTCCTATTTACTTCATAAGAATTTCTTGGGTATGTAATGCCATCTTACGAAATTCATCTATGTATTCTTGCACTATTTGTCCCTATCTTAGTTTAAGACCTTGCCATTCAATTAAAGCCTTCTCTATATAACCCAAAGGATAAAATTTATTTCTAAGTGAAAAAACAAAATCTTGCCATGATGGAAATACATTACCAACTTGATGTGTGCCATTTTGCAACTTACTCTGCCACCAGATGAGTGTTGTGCCCGCAAGACGAAGTGATGCCAACTTGATTTGGGTTGCCTCATCCTTGATTTGTTGCACACTGCAATAAACTTCCATCTGTCTGACCCAATTATCAAGCCTCTCAACATTGACTTCACCATCATATATGGGTAATTCAAATTTTACATCAAGCTTAAGTAAATGCATATCATTTTTATGTTTATGGGAATGTTTTCTTGCGATGGATTTGGAACTTGTACTTGAAGAAGAATAAGTTGATGGAGAAGAAGGAGGTGAAGGAGGAGGTTTAGGAAGGATCCTCTCCTTCTTCAATTTTGTCTTGTTTAGAAGATTCCCCTCGGAAAGGCCTCTTCCATTCCAATTAATCATCATATAATGCCTTTACCATCTCACACATGGTGAATAAAGTCTTTTTCAACTCGATATCATTCTAAGACATGCTTTCTTCTGATGCCATCTCATCACTTTGAGAAGTCCTCTTTCTCGATCCAATCTTAGGATCCCCTTCTACAAGCTTGCCTTCACCACGATTCAACTTTCCCCTGGTAATCATGCAAACTCAAAAACCAACCATCAACCTGCTCTGATACCACTTGATCCAAAATTGATCTTTAGAGACTTGGTTAAATTTTAAGCATGAGTTGATTTACAACTTAGGAATTAAAGAGAACAACATGATTTAATGAAATAATATGTCATCCATTTGAACACATAAAGAATGAAAAATGAACAATAAGAACAACAAACCATAACGCCAAATATTGATAACGAAGTTTGACACAATTTTGCCTACGTCTTTGGGCCTTTGTCTCAGTGGGTGAGGATTTCTTATTTCTCTTCAATGCTTCAAACGTACATCAGAAAAGTGTCAAAAGGATTACAAACTAGTTTGGTTGTGTTATTCTTGACCTCAATAATCCAACACAACTGATGACACTGAAAATGGTTGAGCATAGCTCCCGAAATTGGTTTGCAAAGTTCCCCTCCTCAATGGCTTCCCTGCATGAAAATGGCTTTGGATTTAAAATTCCTCATCATTTCTCTTATTTTGAACCTCCCTTAATGTTGATAAGAACCCTTGGTTTATATAGATTTGGATTTGGTATCAAACTCCCAACTTCCTCCCAAGATCTGGCCTCAAATCGGGCTCCAAATCCCCCAATATTGGCTAAAATTCTCCAAAAACAGGTTGAAATAACCTAAAAATACATAATATAATGTTAAAAACCCATATTTGGAAACAATACAGGGAGAAACCCCCTTTACTCGGGATCCAGGTCACATGGAAGGCGCCATATTTCCTCGTGTTGGCGCGCCCCTGGTCTTTGGCCCTTCGTCTGCACTAGCTCTGGTCGTATGGGTATGGCCATGTGGCCAGGTCCTTACCTCTCACACCCCAAACTCCGGATTGGCTCCTGGTCTGCAACCCCTGGTCACGGGCTAGCCCCCCGCCGATTGGGGCTTATTCCCACAACTCGCCAACACATGCAACTTAAAATCAAATGTGGTGGTTTGTTTAAACAAGCACCATAATATATCGGACGGTCCGCCCCCTTTCGCGAAGTCGTTGGCTCATCCGAAGGTTAAGGGTTCGAATTCGTTGGAGGCTATAAATGTTTTTTGAACTAGCCAATATTGGAAATATTTGGGGTGCCACGTGGCATCCTCTGATTGGTCCCCATGGCGCCCCGTGCTTCTTCTGTACCACAGTCAATGTACAATCATTGCACAGTCAACATGCATAGTCAGTTGCCACATCATTGCTGTATAGCCCAGTCACCTGTCTAGTCACCTACCACGTCAGCATCTGTACATACCAGTCACCCTACCACATCAGCATATGTACATCCTAGTTGTCGACTGTACTTACATGTGTCAGCCTATCATTGGGCCACGTCATGGATGGACTACCATGTGTCATCTATACAGTGCCATGTGTCAAATCCGTATTGGTGCCAACTCAGCGCAAAAACACCAAATTCGAGTGACACATGTCACCTCCTAATGATGCTATTTCAGCATGATGGCATCATGCTGACGTTACCTGTTGTACTTTTGATGTCAACAGTATGGCCTATTGACTTTGACCAGTTGACTTTTTGCTTGTTTGGAAATCAGTTAGAAGATGATATCTTTCGCATACGACGTCCATTTGCGAAAAAACTTATATGGTCAGGAATTAAAGTAATGCCAGAAAAATAGGGCAGCGGTGTCGAAAATTAAGGAAAAGAGGTGGTGCCGGAAATTAAGGAAAAGAAACACGTACAAGGAAAGCATGAAAAAAAACCTAACTACGTTAGCGTTAGGGTTTTGGCAGGAGATTGTAATGGTCGATAAGACAAAAAGAAGTGGGAGGAAGTACCTAGGTAGGAGAGGTCGCGGTGGTGGTTCAAGAGGGTGAGAGAGTATTGTTTTCCTTGGATATGAGAACGACCATAAGACCTGATACGTTTTTTAAGTTGTTGAGTTGTAGGAGAGTCGGGTAATTATACCTTGAGGGTTAGATCGCAGGCTGAGGAGTCTGGTGCAATCTAGTCAGCCTCACAAAGGTCGTGGAGTCTGTTTTGAGATTGTATGAACGGGGTTGTAATGTGTGAGGCGCCCTATATTACAGAACCATAATAAAAGAGCCTAAGTAGCCAAATATTTGTGGACGTATCCCAAGAGGGGGTGAACCACGGTAGCTCATGTGTTATGTGAAATGCTTGTTATTTATGTTTTTGTTGTCAATGGTTAAATCTTAGATGAATGTCTTGATGAAGTAGTTAGATCTGTTGATTTACATGCATGATTAAAGCATGACAGAGTAGTTAATATATATGGATGATGTAATAAATGAATGAATATCACAAAGTGAAATCCCAGATCCCCACTCATTACTAGACTGCAAGCACCTGAGCATTGCAGTCACCCACAGAACTATCTCAGGTGAGACTGCACAATACATTTTGTGTTTTGTGTTTCCTTCTGGTTTACCAGAAGGGACGATATTTTTAGAGGGGTTTGTTGGAATCTTATCTATATCTGAACCTGGGTCAACCTTAAAGAATAAAGACGATAAGTAGGACCAACAAATGGTTCCGTTGCCGGCTGGAACTGCATGGGATTGAGTGAGAGGGATCCGTGAAAGAATCGCATAGAAAATGAAAGTATAGAAGGGGATGTTCATACTGTGGAATCCAACGAAGGCAGAGATCAAAAGCTGGTTGAAAACAAAGGAGATTGAGTTTGTGCAGAAGGATAACAAAAACCCTAAATAACACTGCAGAAATATCTGGACAAGTATGTGTTTAGCGACCTACATGAGGTGTTTTTCTGTGATTTCTCGCATGTGCTACAGTAGTGGATATTGACGTTGAAAGACAACCACACAACAAATCAGATCAGACAGCTAGAGTGGAATCCTGTGGAGATCGCGCAGTTACACAAAGTTAAAAAAAAATTCACACGTGCAGTAGATTTATGGCTAGACAGTATTGTTGTAGGCTTTATCACAGAATTTGCAATAGATACTGCAAAGTATTATAGCGCAACCGAGAAAGAGTTTATAATAGGAACACGAGGAAGGTATATTAGATCGTTGTATACTTCCATAAATATATTATTGTATAACAAAGGTGCGATGACTATGGAGTCAGACAACTAAACTTCCCTGCATGCATGGGGGAAGGGGAGAAGCACTGACAAGAGCTGGAAGGATGGAGGGAAATATGGATAAGGGAAGGAAGGTGGACATGGACCCAATCATGATGGATGAGGACCAGGTTAAGCAGATAATGGAAGTAGTTGGAAAGATGTGCAGTGGAGTACCCTACGAATACAAGATAAACAATAAGAAGAGAACCATAACTGAGAGAGAGGGCTTGGAAAGTGATGAAGAAGAGGTAGAGGATCTCTGGACCGTGGAGCAGATTGAGGAAATCCCATGCGCAACTTATGAAAGGAAGACAAGAGGTCCAAGGGAAGGAACAAAAGGCAGAACTCCTATCCATGTTGTTGGTAACTATAATTGCTTAATTAATTTCAAACAACCAAGTGAAACATAAATTATCAACCCAGGGAAGTCTTTTGTTTCAAAGGTAGCTGCGCACTATATATGCTCAATTCCAAAAGCACTTAGTGTTGTAGTAAAGAAATCATTCTAT
>ML785583.1:20118-40699 GCA_009831015.1 Picea engelmannii
TCATTTGCTTCTTTGTTTGAAGATTGTGTTGTTGCATCAATAACTAGGAAGAAGTATTTTTTCATAAGTTTTTGCAGTGCATTTAGAGCATAAGTAGCTCGCAGATTGAGCGAAATTCCTTTATATTTGCTGCATGAAATCTTATAAAAGTTGAATAGAAAAAGAAGTCTTTCTTGTTGAAAAGTTGTTGGTTTTTGCATTGTTTGTAAAAGTTTTTGTTTCCAAGCATTTCTTGTTCATTTTGCTTTGAGTCTTTACACACCATCAGTTTCACCTTCATACCTTGTGACGTAAAAAATCCCATTAAAAGCAATGCTAAGTTAAATTCTATTAGACTCTTTTTGTTTGTAGGGTTCATACACTAGCTCAGGACTAGGGCCTTGGAATAGGTTGGAGAGTAAATTCTCCAAGGCCACTCAAACCAAACATCGGAGTCTATCATAGGGAGTGTAGAAGTCCAGTTATGTGAAAGTTATCCGGGACCCCCCTCTAACACAAGGGCTAAACATGAGGTCGTGTAAGGAAAGGTAGTAGAGATAACCCCTCCAAAGCCGGACCGAGCGTAGTGGAGAACACATATCGAGGATTTGTTAAGGGATTTCGTCGTTTGCATTTGCCACGGGGCTTCGTGGGTCTCGAATCTGTTCGAGGTCCTCAATTGTCTTCCGAACCATTTTCTCTTGATACCCTTGACAAGTTTCGAGCTTGATACCTTGCTCATTGTGGTCTACCCGACTATCGATTGTACCCGCCTGGTGACTGTTTGTGTGCTAGAAAACTAGTTGCCAATCTTTTCTAGGGACATACACAGGTGAATGCAAGGGTATACTGCGGTACCTAGGACATACATCGGGCCATGATTTGCAGAGTATACCCGGAGGGTGTTTCCATTTTCGAGTTGCACTTGCATCGGTAAGTTGCTCTAGTGTTGGTTGTTATAACTGTTCTTCCAACTAGTTTAGTGTTTTCTTGATTTATCTCATAGGGGCTTCTTTTTAGTTTGTGTTACTATTTGAATGTGTAGAATACCTTAGCATGTCGTATATCTTCTCACACAGTGGAGGATTCAGAGCTCCGCCGGTCACGAAGTCTTCTGGGCCTGCAGCCGGTTATACTAGAGCCACCCCCGCCACCATTGAGGCGGAGGCTAGACCAACAAGGGTCTTTCAAAGCAACCGGGTTTGAAACCATTGAGACTGAACAACTCCTGGAGGAATAAATCGCCAATATTAGTTCGGTTGAAACCCCAACCACTGATACTTGGCCACAAGTTATTGTGCCAATTCAATTTTACGAAAGCCTGTCAGTACCTCACACAGCTATGGCAACAAAAGTTGTTACTTCCTCTGGGAATTCTTCCATTCCCATCATCGTTGCTACCACAGGAGAAGCATCTCCTAACTTTCTGTCGTCGGTCCAAGCCACTACGGTCTCAACCGCAACTACGTTGCATAGTGGCATGTCCCCATCTATTGCGGCGACCACACCTCCCTTCACACCTAGTGCGATAGGCCCTCCATTCTCATACGGTATGCCTAGTTCGGGTACCAGTCCTGCACTCACTTAATCCACTTTACAGACTTTGGGTTTGGGGGAAGGGAGCTCTAACACTCCTCTGCAAGGTCAACTTGGGGGAATTCCTGTCCCTTTCAACACCTTTCCTTATGCTGGAGGTCATATCTCTCCTTCGTCCCCTCCGCTTGGTGGTCTGCATCAGCAGTCCGTCGGGCAACCTGCACACATGAGTTCATTTGGAGTCGGGAGTCAAGAAACACCTGCGCAAAATTTGCTGGTAGGTTCATCACTGTTTGTTTAGAACGGGACGTTTGGTAATAACACTTTCGCATCCACTGCTTTCCCATCTGGGGCCACACCCATTTTTGGACAGTCTACTCCGGTGAAGGGTACTATTCCTGCGCTGGGGGCACATATACCAGGAACTTGGAACTTAGGACAAGGATCCATTCCTTCCTCTGGAATGTCATTTTGGGGTAATTCTTTTCACAGTCAATGGAACCCCGGACAGACTTCTATGCCTCTCCCATCAGGACCGGCATGGGGTAATCCTTCCCAAAGTCCATCAAACACGATGAATGCCCAACATCCTATGTCCTTTATGGGGAATCAGCCAATGATGTCTCCACAGATGCAAAACCCTTACGCTGGTCAGGGCCATGGTTTCTACCAGAATCCGGGCCAACAGCCAAACTTTTCCTGGCAACCTGGTGCCAGTCAAACTCCAGGACCCTTTTTCCTAGGCTATCAACAACAACCTAAACTACCATTCTTGGCGACATTACATTTGCCAGATTTGACATGGTTGTTAAATGATCCTATCTGTCATGATCCGCGTTGGCCTCCTATGCCAACGAAGTTGCCTTCAGACATTCCAAAGTTCGAGGCCAAGCCTAACGAAGATCCAGGTGATCATGTGACTACTTTCCATATTTGGTGTTCATCTAACTCACTGAAATATGACTCCGTCCAGTTGCGAATGTTTCAACGCACTCTTATTGGGAGTGCTGCAAAATGGTACATCGAGCTTGATCACTCACGATATTCTTCTTTTGGTGAACTATCTATGGCCTTCCTTAACCATTTCCAGTTACCTGTGAGGTACGACACGGGCACAGAGTTGCTTGCTAATTTCGAACAGACGACAGTGGACCATATATCTGACCATATCCAAGAGTGGCGACACCGAAAGAGTCTAATCAAAGTGCCAGTTCCACTAGCATTCCTGCTTGAGTGGTTCCTTAAGTCTTTAGTCCCCCAATTATCCAAAGACATCGCAACTTCTGGGGTTTTCTCCGAGGAAGATGCCATCATGAGGGCTCAACAGTTTGAGCTTATCTATTCTCAGTCTGGTTTATTATATAACATCCTGCCGGATGCACCACGATCAATATTGGATAAAACTAGACAGAGAGTCGGACCACATGCCGATGGTATTGTTGGTTCAGCCCAAACCAAGCCCATTGAGCAATTGACAAAACAATTGCAACAGTTATCTATACAACACTCAGTGGCCAGCCAGACTATTGCTTTGGCTGCTCCTCCTACCCAAACATCGGAAGTACACTCCATGCAAACGACTAACCCAAAGGCCACCCAGCAGCCCGAAGGGAAGAAAAAACAATGCAAGAAGGGTAAGGGGGATAAAAAACCCACTGATAATGCTGGCGAGGGCACAATAGAAAAGCGAAAGGCGAGGTATCCGTGCAACTTGTGTGCGGAAGACCACCCGACCCATCTATGTCCTCGACTTGCAGAGGCCCAAAATTTTGTCACACAGCAACAGCAAGCCGTGTTGACTAACCCCTTTCAGCATGGGAAAAATTTAACTCAAGCCTCTACAAGTGTCGAAGGGGGCAGCCAGGAAACCTACCCTCCTCCAAATAATTCCTCTTCCACGAACGTATATATGGTTAGGGGTGATTCTTTAATAATAACTAGAGTGCATGAATATAGTAAACCAAGTGCCTCTGAGAAGGGCAAAGAATCTGAGATCCCATCTCTTCCTCTACAGATCAAGAAGACGTTGGGTGAAACAATGACACGCATTCCAAAAGGTGCATTTAAGAGAGCTTCTTACAATCCAAATGCAAGGGCCACCTAGAATTACTCTGTGGTGGAAGATTTATCCCAACCCCCTTGTGCTATGTCCGCTTTGGAGGTCCTCCAAAGTTTCCCTGCTCAGAGGAAAGCCTTGTTGACTACCTTAGGCTCTACTAAGACTTGTAACCTGGGTACCATCATGCTAGATACAACTGACTTAAAACCTCGTCTGCCTTACCACGTAGCATTTCAGATAGTAGTGGTTCATCCCACAAAAACTTTTGCACGCAATATCTTTCGCACGGTGGTCGACGAGGGCGCTTCGACTTGCGTTATGTCGTTAGCATGCTGGAAAGCCATTGGTCAGCTGGAGTTGTCTCCATCACCTACTCTCCTTACTGCGTTCGACGGTCGTTCTTTCCGACCACATGACATCATTCCTTCTTTCCCTGTGCAGTTAGGAGGAAAGACCGTTTGCGTCAAAGTAGAGGTAGTCAATGCCCCCCTCGACTACAATCTCTTGTTAGGTCACAGCTGGACTTATGCTATACAAGCTGTGGTCGCTACAGTTTTCTGAGTCTTTTTGTTTCCACACAAGGGTCAGATAGTGACCATTGATCAATTGTCCTTCTCTAGACCTGACCCAGCCTTGGAGGCATCCACGGTTCCCATGATTGATAATCCTCAAGCCAGTGTCATTAACGTAGGAGTTGGCTTGTTCCCATCTTTGATGGGTACTTTCGATTACCCACCTCCTCATGACGATGTCAAGTTTATATCGACTCACCACAAGGCTGAGATTTTTCACGTTTCGTCATTCCGCACGACTTACTTTCAGGATCCGTGGATTCTTCCTTCCCCATCCGCCATGGTGGATGAGACAAGGCACGCTGGCATGTCCATTCCCTTGTCGGTCGCTGAAGTAGCATACTCTTTGGTCCAGCAAGCTTCAACAACCCCTGATCCGGCTCCCGCACAAGATTTGGATCCACCTCTAGAGTCTATCTGGGCTCAGGGTTCTCTCGCCAGCACAGATTCGTTAGACTTAGTCTTGCCTTCTAACGAAGCAATAATCGAAGCAATGACTAGTCCGAACAAACCTTGGGAATATCTTCATCACATATCATATTTCCTCCCAGAGTTACACCGAATCGAGGCAGGAGAATTCACTATTACCATGACGGGAGATCAGCCATGTCCCATTAACCTCTTAGCTACCCAGGAAATTTATGTTGAGGGAAATATGGCGACTATCGCTTCCACTATACCTATCAACATCTCCCGAAACCCTGGCATTGTGGAGAATTTCTTCGTCGGAGCGGATTGCTCCCCTGAAGAGATTCAGATTTACACTGATCTTTTCAAGGAATTCCGCAACGTTTTTGCCTGGTCTTATGAGGAAATTCCAGGCATCGATCCAAAAATAGTTGAACATGAAATTTCAACATATCCTAATGCTAAGCTTGTTCGAGAGAAACTTCGTCCAGTCAATCCTAGGAAAGAAGCAGCCATCAAGAGTGAGGTTGAGAAATTGCTCAAGGCAGGGTTCATTTACCCGATTCATTTGACTCAGTGGGTGTCAAACCCTGTACCGGTCGATAAAAAACAAGGCACGATTCATGTATGTACTTATTTTCGTGATTTGAATAAGGCATGTCCAAAAGATAATTATCCAACACCATTCATCGACCAGATCATTGATGAGTGCACCGGTTGTGAAGCCTTTTCATTCATGGATGGTTTTTCGGGCTATAACCAAATCCAAATCAAACCCAAGGACCAACACAAAACGGCATTCATTTGTCCGTGGGGTACATTCGCCTATAGTAAGATGCCTTTTGGCCTTAAGAACGCTCGAGCCACTTTCCAGTGGGCCATGTCTTTTGCGTTTCATGACCTCAAGCATATAGTCAAGGCCTATCTAGATGATCTAGCATCACACTCTCGCAAGCGGAAGGATCATCCTACACACCTCCGATTAATCTTCGAACGTTGTCGCTACTTCAGGATTTGCTTGAATCCCAACAAGTGCAGCTTTTGCGTCACGTCAGGACGTTTGTTAGGTTTCATCATTTCAACAATAGGGATCATGGTGGATCCTCTTAAGGTGGAGGCAATAGTCCAGTTGCCCCCCCCACGCACAATCTTACAACTTCAAAGTCTTCAAGGCAAGGCGAACTTCTTACGACACTTCATCGCCAACTATGTTGAAATCACCAAGGGCTTTATGCGTTTACTGAAGAAAGATGTTCCCTTTTTCTGGGACGAAGCAGCTCAACGCTCTTTTGACGCATTGAAACACGCCCTCACTACCGCACCTCTACTACGACCACCTAATTATAACAAAGACTTCTTATTATATCTGGCTGCCGCAGAGTCAACCATAGGCATGGTTTTAGTTCAGGAGGATGATTCATTTTTCGAATACGTGATCTATTACCTGAGCCAAGGCCTCGTAGGACCGGAACTTAATTATACCCATCTCGAAAAACTTGCATTGGCAGTAGTTCATGCTGTTCAACTGTTATGTCACTATGTTCTGTTTCGCAAGACCACCGTCATTGCCATCGTGAATCCATTCCAGTACATGTTGACACGACGAGTCATCGGCGGGAAAATCAGTAGATGGATGGTAATCCTCCAAGAATTTGACTTAGACTTCGTTTCAGCCAAGTCCAAAAAGTCATTGGTCTTCGCAGAACTTATCTCGGAGCTTCCGGTTGAGTCAGGTGACGTTGTGCCTGAGAAATCGCCTATCCGGGGAGATATGTTTTTGATTGAATCTTCAGACCCCTGGTACAAAGATATACTGATCTATATCCAGACTTTGAAGTGCCCCACCTCTGCTTCTCGTGATGAGCATCGACGGATACACCATCAGGCCAAGAACTATCTCATACTCAATGATACGTTGTATCGGAGAGGTGTAGACTGCATCTTGCGCCGATGTCTCACTCATGAGGAGGTCTTCATAGTGCTCAATGATTGTCATACAGGAGCCTATGGCGGTCACTTGTCCGGTTTGGAAACATCCCAAAAGATTTTACGAGCAGGCTACTTCTGGCCCACACTTATGAAAGATTGTATCGAGTCGATCAAGAAGTGCCATCCGTGTCAAATCTTCTCACGGAAGATGAGGGCACATCCAGCTCCCATGTTTCCTATCATCACAGTTGGTCCCTTCACTAAATGGGGGATTGATTACACTACATGCAACCCCCAGTCTGCAAGGGGGCACCGCTATATCATCGTAGCTGTCGACTACTTCACTAAGTAGGCTGAAGCTATGCCAATGTTTAAGGATGATGGAAAGACTGCAACTCTCTTCTTATTTAACCAGATTATAGAAAAGTTCGGCATTCCGAGAGAGATTGTCACTGACCATGGAAGTCACTTTCAGAACCAGATGATGTCCGAGTTAACGTCAAAGCTTGGGTTACGGCAAGAACATTCATCACCTTACTACCCCCAAGACAATGGGCAAGTGGAAGCTATAAACAAAACTCTTAAGACGATTCTACAGCGAACTATCAACTCAGCCAAGTCAAATTGGCATTTGATGTTATACTTGGAATTATGGGCTTACCGAACCTCAGTTAAGACTGCAACCGATTTCTCACCTTTCCAACTCGTTTACGGGCTAGAGGCAGTCTTGCCCATCGAATGTCAAATTCCATCTCTGAAATTGGCAGTACAGTTATTGCCAGACACTTCTCCGCTTGAAGAATGATTAGTACACCTTGAGCATCTTGATGAACAACGTCGCGATGCGGCCCTGGCCAACGAGGCTCATAAACATAAGGTCAAGTGTCAATATGATAGGTCCGTTCACCCTTGAGTTTTCTATGAGGGTGACCTTGTCCTGGTCTATGACCAAGAAAAGGACCCCCTGGGGGTAGGAAAGTTTAAACCCATGTGGTTCGGACCCTTCATTATTAAGGAGGTTTTAAAAAAGGGTGCTTATCATTTGGTCGATTTTGAAGGGAATGCTTTGGCGGAGCCTAGAAATGGGCTCTACCTCAAGAAGTATTACTCATAAAATGGTCACTGTGGGTAACTTTTTGTAACATATGTATAGTCTTTGTACTATTACTTCTACATTTCTTTTAAAATGTGTTATGGACGTGTCATTGATGTTATATTTCGTCGATATGGCAGATGTCAAGTGAGTCCGAGGTGTTCATTGGGTATGCGGACGGGGCTCGCCGACACACGTGGAGGCTTGCCTCCGCAGCTTGGGTAATCTTTACACCACAAGGTCATTTGTTATCTTCCGAAGGTATATGCTTAGGTGACACCACAAACAATGTTGCTGAGTATAGTGCAGTTATTGAGTTTCTTTGTGACACTTTGTCATTTGGTATCTCTCATCTCCGGGTCTATCTAGATGCTCAACTGGTTGTGTCGCAGCTAAACAGAATATACTGGGTGCCCGACCCAACTTTACACCGACGATTCCTTAGGGTACGTCTCTTGGAACGCAACTTTGATTATATTACATATTTTCATGTTCCTAGGAGTCTAAATCAAATCACAGATACTATAGCTAATCACATTTTAGATTGGCATCTTGTTCGCGTATAAAAAGATCATGAAAGTAAACATGTAAACAAATTTTTGCACACATAATACATAAGACACAAAAAAAAAAAAAACCATATATAAACATCATAAAATCCTCAGAGTACATAGATGGGCGCAAGCGCCTCAAAAAGTGGGAACAATAATGAGTCACTGGGGCTTATGCCCTCAAAAAATATATACATATCAGTGCTCGTGGCACATAAAAAGTTTAAAAGTCTGCGCAGGGCCTGTGGGCCCTGTTATAATCATGTACATCCTGGGATAAACACCTAAACAATTGGACCCATGTCCGAGGTGCCCCCACAACATGAGTCTACATGGAGGGCGGCAGGTCCTCTATCTCTGCCATGGGAACTGTGCGAGTGAGCGCAGTAAAATTTCGCTCAATCCGCCTCAGGACTCTCTGGGCCTCTCCTGCTGCGAGGTTCTCGGCTACTGCTGCTCCTCCAGCGGTGGTAGCTGCGGCTTCTGGCCATGGGCGACACCTGTTCCGTGCATAGTCAGCAGGTCGCACGGGCCCCACATCTGCATGCAACAAACGTTCACCCATCAAAAACTCTGGTATACAAAAACATGATATATATATCAAAAAAGACATAAAAATTACATATGAAAAAAACCAACTGTATAGGTGGAGACTTACCCATCTCCCCTAGCTCCTCACCAAGAGGCACTGGTATCATTGGATCTCTAGAGAAGTCAATCCCCGTGTATGGGTAGTCCTCAATAGCCAGGATCTGTTGCGATAGCCAAGAAAAAAAGTCGTAGTTGAAGGCCTCTATCGTCCTTCCACCACCCTGTCGCAGCAGCAATGCTGCCCATCTGCATACTGTGGGGAAAGTAGCTAGATGTCCTCGTACTGTCATCCGAGGACTAAAAAATGGAACTCTCTCGAAGAAAAACAAACACAGGATGGTCCCAAACCCGAAGTTCCTATGTGTCCACTGTCTGCAAGCTGTCAACTGACCTATCATGCTTGCTAGTAGTGTGGTACTCCAATAAAAAATTTGTGCATTCATGCACTGGATTGCACAGTTCATCTATGCGCGCGAAGCCTGATGCATGGCTGCGGAGCCGGTAATCTGCCCAATGAGTGATGAAATAGTCTGAAGAGAGAGGCTGGTAATCCTGCTCATAGGTACCGAGGAAGATCTCTGATCGGTACCAGCCTCACAATACTCCTCTATCAGATCTGAGACTTTGCTTGGCCCCGCAAGAAAAGTCTGAAAGTTGACTGGTTCCCCTCTCCTCGAGAGGCCAGTCAAAAAATAAATATCCTCGGTGGTGGGCACCAAGGATTGCCCCTCTATCATGAAAGCCTCTGCATCAGGGTGCCAATAGTCAACCAGGGCATTCAGCAGCCTTGGTTGTGCATGCATAAACGGACACAGAAAGAATTTTACCAAACCACACTGTGTCAGTACGGCCATAACGTTCGGATCTGCGGCCACTAACTCATTGGCGGCCTCGTGCTCCCTCTCCCTCCACTGAACAAGTATTGGTGTCGACGCCCTCCCAACACACCTGTAGGTCAGAAGGTCCACGTCGACTCACAGGATCTTTCTTCTTTTACTCGACCCAAAGAGCTCTGACGCTCTTCTATTTCCCTATCGGGAAATCTGCACCCACAACAATCTATTTACGGGATCTCCTCTTTATACTCGGGAGATCAGAACTCGCGACTTCGTGAATCCAATGGTCGCGCGTAGATCTCTCGAATCCCCGAAACCCGAGAATCAATCAACATTGACCCTTTCTTTTCTCTGTCAGAACTTTTCTTATCGCGAATTCGGCACTCGTGATGTTGAGCAACTTGGTTTACCAAACCCCGACTCCTAATACGTTGAAACTCTGATGCACCCGTGAGTTGACTATTCAATGTCCTGTCACCTCTGTTGGGATTTCGGACTTCACGGGATTGCGAATCCTAATGCGAATGCTTCGGGACTTCTCGATGCGAAACCCCGATAAGGTATGCCACCTGTCCACCACACCAACCCTTGTGGCCCCACACTATTCTATTAGCCGTCGGGATATCGCATATCGCGATATCGTGATTCCCGTTGCCAAGTTTATGGAGTTCAACCCATGAAACTCAGATATGCGAATACACGTGTAAATCCAATGATCCCTATGGCTCGGATCTACGGTTCTACCCCTCCTGAGCTTTGAATCCTTCAATGCTCTCATTGTAATCTCCCTACTTCTTCCTGAGATTTGACGACTCACGGAATCTCGCGAATCCTCCTCGGAGAATACCAATCATCCGTTCCTTCCTTGGTGAAATCTGCGAAGTGACTAAGTGTTCCTCCACAGAACTCGTCCACTTGCATGCAAACTTGCGACGCTTCTTACAAACTTCCAGTCACAGCTTCCCTGCACAGTTCTTCAACATATTCGAAGGCCTATCCTTCCTGATATTTGTTGCAACTTTGAGTCTTAGAAAAGACTCCTTGCACGTATTCCTTGCGCAACCTTCAGGCACTCCTCGGTGCTGAAAACCTTCGACCCTGCGCACTCCTGCAGTAGCAGTCTTTCAAATATTCTTCTCAAGTTTGCAACCTTGAAACTTCACTTGTCCTGTGCACTCCTTCCACATCTCTTGTGCATGTTTGCACCTCAAAATGAATGAGAACAAAAGCTATCTCTGTCTAAACCCTTTGTCAATGCACTCCTTGCAGACACTTCAACTGCACTCCTTGCAGGAATCCTTGGCTCAGATAGAGAAACAATTGAAACTCATTCCCTTTCCCTTTCAGACTTCAACTCAACCATGAAATCATATACACAGCACATAAATCAAATGTATAACAGGAAAGCAAACATTCATGAGCACATCATTCAACATCAATACACAGAAAACAACACAAACCATGAATCTGAATCAACCTCCTCTATTAATCCAAATATCTATACATGGGTGTTCTTACACAACTCTATGCATGCTCCTATGCTCCAATGTTTCTTCAATCTTCCATAATGTTACAATACACAATGAGGGTGTCTATATCCCGTTTCCCTCTTGCGCTGTAAAACTGTCAAACTACACATTCAATTCTACGTACTTGCATTAATTACTTTAAATGTCGTATGTCTACTAAGGACGAGAGCTAACGGATCAAGGTCCATTTACAATACACAAGTGCACCTCATCTTAATGGCTCATTTAAGATCACGCAATAACTTCAAGGTATTTTCAAAATTTGCGCTGGTGTTCGTCTAGTTGTCCTTCGTTTCCACGCTAGCTATCTTGATGTCGACGATGCTCCTGCATCATACTCCCTCGCTTGAAAATTTTCATGGGCTCCTATCCATGAGCTCTCGTACGGTCTGTCCATGCTTCTGTATCTCTGCTTCAGTCTCCCAGATGGCATCTTCAACTGGATGGTTCTTCCATTTGACCAAATACTCAAAATATTCTTTCCTCTTGGTCTTCTTACCATTTCGTTTATCTAGTATGCGCTCCATCTGCGGCTTCTCTGCAACTGGCATCTTCTTTTTCCAGTGGATCATTAGTTGCTCATTTTCAGTCTCTGCTTCCCTAGATTTATATGGGTACAAATCCGAGATATTGAATATAGGGGAAATTCCGATCCCATCGGGTAATTCAATCTCATAAGCATTCGTCCCAAATTTCTTCAAGACCCTACATGGCCCGATTTTATTCATCTTCAACTTATTATATGTTCCTCTCAGGAACCTTTCCTTTCTCAAATGTGCCAGAACGAGGTCACCAAATTCAAACTGAAGTTGTCTTCTAAGTTGATCTACTCTACGCTTGTATTCCTAGCTTGAATTCTGCAATCGCTCCTTCACCTGGCTGTGAAGTTCCTTTATTGCCTCTGCGAATTCTTATGCACTAGCGCTCCTAGTCACAGTTTGTTCTGAATCCGTTAATTCAAAAATTCCCCTCGGCTGCATGCCATAGACAATATGAAATGGACTCTTCCCTATGCTCCTGTTTACTGAGTCATTATATGCAAACTCTGCCTGTGGTAATATGTTGTCCCACTAGCTGTGGTGTTCTGTCACCAAGCTTCTCAGCAAGTCTCCCAGACTTATGTTGACCACGTCTGCCTACCCATCCGTCTGAGGATGATAAGATGAACTAAATTCCAAGTTAGTTCCCAGCTTCTTCCATAAGGTCCTCCAAAAATTCCCTATGAATTTCGTATCTCGATCTGAAACTATGCTCCTCGGCAACCCATGAAGTCGAATGACCTCTTTGAAAAACAGATTAGCAATGTGAGTTGCATCACTGGTTTTCTAACATGGAATGAAGTGTTCCATCTTGGAAAATCTATCCACCACCAAAAATATTGAATCAACACATCTTTGTGTTCTTGGCAACCCCAACACAAAATCCATGCTAATTTCATCCCACGACCTCTCTTGTATGGGCAATGGTTGATAAAATCCTGCATTCTACTTCCTTCCCTTCGAATGCTGGAAAATTCTGCATCTGTCTACGAATCTCTTGACATCTGCTCACATTCTCAGCCAAAAATATGACTCGTTTAACTTTGTGAATGTCTTGTCATGACCAAAGTGCCCTGCCAATCCTCCACTGTGTTTCTCCTTTAGCAAGTTCTCCCTCATGGAGCATTTCGGAATACACAGTTGATTACCTCTGAACAACAATCCCTCCTGGATCATATACTCCATCCATTGGCTCCTATCTCTGAGAATTGGATTCTCAGCTGCTTCATACACCTGTTGAAAATATTGATCATCAGTGTACATGTTCCCGAGATCATCAAAACCCAACATTTTGACTTTGAACTTCTGCAAAAGCAAACACTTCTTGCTCAAAGCATCAACCACTTTGTTAGCAGTACCAGAAATATGTTTAATCACAAAAGTGAAATTCTACATGTACTCAACCCATTTGACATGTTTATGATTCAACTTCTCCTGTTGAGTCACAAACTGCAGTGCATGATTGTCATTGTACAGGACAAACTCTTTCGGGATCAAGTAATGCCTCCATTTATTCAATGCTTGTATGATAGCATAGAACTCTTTATCGTAAGTGGAGTACTTCAATTTCTCTTCATTCAGCTTCTCCCTGAAGTATGCTATCGGCCTGTTATCTTGACTCAAGACTGCCCCAATTGCAAATCCGCTTGCATCGCATTTCACCTGAAATGTTTTCTGGAAATATGGTAAAACCAAAACTGGTTGTTCCGTAATCTTCCTCTTCAACATATTAAAAATATTTTCAGCCTCCTCAGTCCAGTGAAAATACTTGTGTCTTTTATTCACTGTGTCCATCATCGTTGCGCTAATTCCACTGAAATTCCTGATGAATTTTCGGGAGAAACTAGCCAATCCGTGAAAACTTCTCACCTCAAAAATATTCTTCTGTGATGGCCAATTCTTAATTACTTCCACCTTATCTGGATCCATCCTCAACTCATTTGCAGAAATAAAAAACCCCAAGTAAATGAACTCTGTCTTCATGAATGAGGAATTCTTCATATTTATCAACAGCTTCTCTTGCTGCAATTTCTGCATCACTGTAGCCAAATGCTTCAGATGCTCTGCCATTGTTTTACTGTAAACCAGTATGTCATCTAAATACACAATGAAAAATTTCCTGATGAACTCCCTCAGGACTTCGTTCATCAACCTCATGAAGGTACTCGGCTCGTTTTTTAAGCCAAACGACATAACAATCCATTCATACAAACCCTCATTTGTTTTGAATGTTGTCTTCCATTCATCACCTTCTCTCATGCAGATCTGGTGATAACCTCTTTTCAAGTCAATTTTTGAAAAATATTTTGCTCCACTTAAGAAATCCATCAGATCATCCATCCTTGGCAATGGAAACCTGTACCTGATGGTTATCTTATTAATCACTCTCGAGTCAGTACACATCCTCCAGCCTCCGTCTTTCTTCGGACTGAGTATTGTTGGAACAACACATGGACTCAAGCTTTCCCTGACCAAACCTTTGTCCAACAACTCCTAGACTTGCCTCTTGACCTCTTCATTCTCTTGCGGTGTCAACCTATATGCAGCTTTGTTTAGAAAACTGGCTCCCGGTATGAGATCAATATGATGACTCGCACTCCTGATTGGTGGCAATGAACGAGGTAATTCATCCACTACAATCTCAGCAAACTCTTCCAGCAGTTCCTGAACTTCTTCTGGTAAATCATATACCCTTGTGCTAGTCAACACAATTCTAGGCTTTCTGACCACAATGAACTGTGGATCCTCCTTATTCTTAACTTCATTTAGTAGCTCCTTCCCACTCATGAGAAGTACTACGTTTCTTACTTCCGGTTTAACCTCCTTATCCTTGATTGGAAGTAGCATGTGAGTCCTCCCATTCTTCTCTAGGGTATATGTGTTCATTCTCCCATCATGAATCACATTTCTGTCATATTTCCATTGTCTACCCAACAATAGATGACAAACATCCATGGGAATAACATCACACAAGATTTTATCATTATATCCCCCTATCTTGAATTCAACTAAACATTGTTTAGTGACAGTTACCTGGTGTCCCTTCTGTAGCCATGAAACTTTGTATGGGCTTGGATGATCAGTCATCTCCAGCTCCAACTTCTCTACCATCTCTGTATAAACGAGATTATCCATGCTACCACTGTCTACAATGACCTTGCATACCTTGTCCTTGGTCTTGCAAGCAGTCCTGAAAAGTCTAGTCCTTTGGACTGAACTCTCCACCTCCTTCTTGGGTGTCAAAAGGACTTTTTGCATCATCAACGATCTTCCGCCTTCAGCGTCTTCTACCTCAACATCCTGCCTCTGTGCTTTAGCGATGTGAGCTTCTCCAATGTCCTTCTTTTTATCTGGACACTCGTAAGACTTGTGCCCATTATTCCCACATGTGAAGCGAGTGATTACTCCACCTCTTCCTCTTCCTCTACCTCTAGTACAAGGAAAAGTGTTGTTGTCAGCATAATCTCCTCTCTGTTCAGTATGCTTCCCTCTATGTTCAGCATATTTCCCTCGTTGTGAACTTCCAGCTCTCTCTGTACGAGTCTGAGGTTTCTTCCAGTCTTCATTGGGCTTCTGATATCTGTCCTGGGCAATTGATTTGCCTCTGGGCTAACTCCTATCTCGGCCTCTTTGACTCTGCTTTTGGCTCAGCTTCTCCTCAGCTTTCAGAGCCATCTGATAAGAATCTTCCACCGTTCGGATGGTAACCATGCTCATTTCATCCTGGATATCATATCTTAGGCCATTCATGTATCTGGAAACTTTTTCATAATCGCTCTCCCGATGACCTACCCTAATGTTCAGTTTGTAGAATTCCTCAGTGTACTCCTTCACTGTCATCAGCTTCTGTCTCAGGTTCTGCATCCTCCTGAATAGAGTAATTTGATAATCTCTAGGGATGAATTTCGCCTTCATCTTTGCGATCATTATGTCCCAGCTCTTGATCTTCTGCTTACCCTTGCAGCGTCTGTCATCTTGTAGTTCATCCCACCACAATACTGCATGTCCTTTCAATCTCGTGACAGCATGCTTGACATTCTTGTCTTCTTCGACATCTTCATAGTCAAAGTATGTGTATAGAGCTCTAATCCAGTCTAGAAGGTCTTCTGCATCCAAGTTTCCCTCATAAACTAGAATGTCCATATTTTCTCTTGCACCCATCCTTACAATAACTTTGATCAAACGTTCGTTTGATGCATATTCAGCTGCAACTTCTTCTTCACGTTCAGCCTCAACTTCGCTTTCAGAATCACTAAGATCTCCTGCACTGACTGTGTGCCTTTGCACTATTTCCATGTCTTCGAGTCTGGCTCTTAGATCGTGCATCTCTCTTTCCATGGCTGTATCAGTCAACTGTCTACCTCTTCTTCTCAGCATTTCCCTATCCTCTGGATCGGGTGATTGCATGTCCCTTCTCCTGAGTGGCATGGCGAATTCCCTTTCTCTCTACTACAGAAAACAAAGAACCTTTATGTGCTCTGATACCAAACTCGTGTCAGCACCCTCCCAACACACCTACAGGTCGGAAGGTCCACGTCGACTCACAGGATCTTTCTTCTCTTACTCAGCCTGAAGAACTCTGACGCTCTTCTATTTCCCTATCGGGAAATCTGCACCCACAACAATCTCTTTACAGGATCTCCTCTTTATACTCAGGAGATCAGAACTCATGACTTCGCGAATCCAATGGTCGAGCGTAGATCTCTCGAATCCTCGAAACCCGAGAATCAATCAACACTGACCCTTTATTTTCTCTGTCGAAACTTTTCTTATCGCGAATTCGACACTCGCGATGTCGAGAAACTTGGTTTACTGAACCCCGACTCCCGATACATTGAAACTCCGATGCACGCGCGAGTTGACTATTCAACGTCCTGTCACCTCTGTCGAGATTTCGGACTTCGCGGGATCGCGAATCCTAATGAGAATGCTTTGGGACTTCTCGCTGCAAAACCTCGATAAGGTATGCCACGTATCCACCACACCAACCCTTGTGTCCCCACACTATTCTATTAGCCGTCGGGATATCGCGTATCGCGATATCACAATTCCCGTTGCCAAGTTTATGGAGTTCAACCCACGAAACTTTGATATGCGAATACACGTGTAAATCTGACGGCCCCTGTGGCTCAGATCTACGGTTCTACCCCTCCTGAGATTTGAACCCTTCGACGCTCTCATCATAATCTCCCTGCTTCTTCCTGAGATTTGACGACTCACAGAATCTCGCGAATCCTCCTCGGAGAATACCAATCGTCTATTCCTTCCTTGGTGAAATCTGCGAAGTGACTAAGTGTTCCTCCACAGAACTCATCCACTTGCGTGTTAACTTGCGATGCTTCTTACGAACTTCCAGTCACAGCTTCCCTGCATTATTCTTCAGCAGATTCAAAGGCCTATCCTTCCTGAGCTTTGTTGTAACTCTGAGTCTTAGAAAAGACTCCTTGCGTGCATTCCTTGCGCAACCTTCAGACACTCCTCGGTGTTGAAAACCTTCGACCCTACGTACTCCTGCAACAACAGTCTTTCAAATATTATTCTCAAGTTCGCAACCTTGAAACTTCACTTGGCCTATGCACTCCTTGCACGTCTCCTGTGCCTGTCTGCACCTCATAATGAATGAGAACAAAAGCTATCTTTGTCTGAACTCTTTGTCAATGCACTCCTTGCGGACACTTCAACTGCACTCCTTGCAGGAATCCTTGGATCAAATAGAGAAACAATTGAAACTCATTCCCTTTCCCTTTCAGACTTCAACTCAACCATGAAATCATATACACAACACATAAAGAAAATGTATAACAGGAAAGCAAACATTCATGAGCACATCATTCAACATCAATACACAGAGAACAACACAAACCATGAATCTGAATCAACCTCTTCTATTAATCTAAATATCAATACATGGGTGTTCTTACACAACTCTCTGCATGCTCCTATGCTCCAATGTTTCTTCAATCTTCCATAATGTTACAATACACAATGAGGGTGTCTATATCACGTTTCCCTCTTGCGCTCTAAAACTGTCAAATCTACACATTCAATTCTACCTACTTGCATTAACTACTTTAAATGCCGCCTGTCTACTAAGGACGAGAGATAACGGCTCAAGGTCCATTTACAATACACAAGTGCGCCTCATCTTAATGGCTCATTTAATATCGCGCAACAACTTCAAGGTATTTTCAAAATTTGTGCTGGCGTTTGTCCAGCTGTCCTTCGTTTCCGCGCTGGCTATATTGATGTCGATGATGATTCTACATCAATAATTGATACATGTATCGGCCCAGGGATAACATGGAAGTGTTATTTATATATATTATTCATGAGTTGAAAGGACCTATAGCATTATTGACAAATTGTGTCTATCATATGCTTAATTATGACAAAATGGTCACTTGCACATTTTGCAGAATTAAGGGATTTAAATGTATCATCTCAGAATGCGTATTAAAGAAATGGAATAAGTTGAGGGAGCCTCCAGCCATGATAAAGATGCTGAAGGTCAGAATATCTGAGTTGGTAATGCAAAGGCAGAATCCAACATACGCAAGGGCTGAGGGAAGCAAGAAACATTGCTAGAAACTGTGAAGAGCCTGAAAATAGAAGTGCAAAGCTACAAGGTAGACAATGAGAGGCTAATGAGAGAGAAAAGTTAGATAAATTCTTGAGTTTTGAAGATATTAAATCAGTTGCAAGGTCAAGACAAGAATGGATCAAAGCAAGAGGAGGAAGGCATGTGTCATGAAAGAAGATATTATCATGGAAGACTAGGTTATTCCAGAAGTGCTAGTAGAGATCATATACACCACTCACCTCCTTACTCAACTAGAAAGTTGTATGCATTTGAATATTCCTTAAGCAATCTAGAGGTGTCTCCTATTAGGAGCCAAAGAAGGAGACATGAGGTGGACAGTTTGCAAGGATAGGTGAGGAATCTCAAGCCACCATCCTTTGATGGTGAAAGAGAAATGGAATATGATGTTGAAGTAGGGTTGCTTGGACTCAGGAGATATTTACAATTTCACAACTATTCATCAAATCTAGAAGCCAGAATTTCCACGTACCACTTACATGGGAAAGATGCAATGTTGTGAGATCAACTGAATCAAGTTGAACATATTAATGAGAATATGATCACTTGGAAGCAATTCAAGAAGTATTTCTAGAAGTAGTACCTCTCATATCATTTCTATGACAAGAAAATGCAGGAGTTCTTTGAACTTAGGCTCGGAAGCATGATCATGGAAGAGTATGAAAATAAGTTCTTGGGGTTCTTAATGTATGTTGGGTTTATAAACAATGAAAAGGTAAAGATACAGAGTTTTTTGAGTGGACTGCCATCCTTTTATAAAGAAAAGATCTGGTATGATGAGCCCAAGACCTTGACTGAGGCCATCAAGAAGGCTAAATACATGTATGAGCAAGGCCAAGGCAGAGATTCCATGCATAAATCTTGGAAGGATAAGAAGAAGGAGAAGTATGATCAGAGGAGGAAGGGATTCAAACCTCCTTTCAATAGAAATGAGCCTAATAAAAATCATCAACACCAGTATGCTAATGATGAATCCAAGAGAGAATACTTCTTGGGAAAAAGGGGAATACCACAAATCGATTGTTGGGGATGCAAAGAAGATCAATTGTACAAGTATTTCCCACATAGAAAGGACAGAGTGAATACTGTGCACAACATCCAAGAGGCTACAACAGTTGAAGACATGGGAAGAATTTATGCAGCCTTAGATGATCGACCAGAAGAATACTAGTCCAACATGATCGAGGTGGAAGGTAAGATCATAAATCATCCTATTTCTATTCTAATTGGTTCAGGAGAAATTCATTGTTACATTGATCCTAAAATAGTGAATAGTTTACATTTGGATAAAAGTAAGCTTGGAAAATAAAGTTTGGTTCAATTAGCCACTGGAACCAAAAGGAGATTCCATGAGGTGATCATAAGTTTTTCCATCATTCTTAATGGTGTGACTACTAGTGTTGATATAACTATCATACCATTGGGGTCTTATGATATTTTAATAGGAATGGATTGGTTGGACAAGCATCATAGTGTCCTAGATTATCATATCAATACATTTACATGTCTTGATGGAGTTGGAAAACAGAGCACTGTGAAAGGAGTTCCAAGACCCATCTCTATAAGGGAGATTTCGGCCTTACATCTGAAGAGATACTTTAGAAAAGGGTGTTAGTTGTATGCAACCCATGTGGAGGATCCAAAAGATACAAAGGGGCCAAACCTTGAATATTTCTCGATAATACAAGAATTCAAGGATGTATTCCAAGAAATACCAGGGTTTCCACCAAAAAGGGAAATAGATTTCTCTATTGATCTAGTGTCAGGAGCTACCCCAGTGTAAAAAACACCTTACAGAATGAGTACGCCTGACTTAAAAGAATTACAAATGCGGTTGGAGGAATTGTTGAAGAAAGGGTACATACGTCCAAGTTTTTCACCTTGGGGAGCACTAGTACTCTTTGTCAAAAATACGGATGGAACGTTAAGGTTGTGTATCGATTTTCGATAGCTGAATAAGTCCATTGTGAAGAAAAAGTATCCTCTACCCATAATTGATGACCTCTTTGATCAGCTAAGAGTAGAAAATATATTTTCAAAGATAGACTTGAGATGAGGATACCACAAGGTAAGAATCAAGGAAGAAGACATTCATAAGATAGCCTTTATAACTAGGTATGGGCATTATGAATTTGTAGTGGTGCCATTTCGACTGACCAATGCACCAGTTGTCTTTATGTGCTTAATGAATGGCATATTAAGAAATTATTTGGATAATTTTGTCATAGTATTCCTGGATGACATACTTGTCTATTCTAAGTCTGAAGAGGAGCATGAACATCACCTAATATTGGTATTGCAAGTGTTGAGGGAATAATAGTTGTATGCCAAGCTGAGTAAGTGTTCCTTTTATCAAGAACA
>ML785583.1:40799-71581 GCA_009831015.1 Picea engelmannii
CTGGGAGCATGAAGACACCATGTGGGCCAAGTACCTGCATATTTTTGAAAAAATTTTGAAATTTTGATTCTTGTTTTGTATATGCACTGAGGACAGTGCCAAAGTAAAGGGGATGGGATGTAACACCTTGGGTTTTGAGTCCCAATACTTGTTTGAGTCAATTTTCCACCACGCGGGGGGTACCTGCGGCCTGTCGAGGCGACAGTCGCGGGTACCCGCGGGCTGTCCCTGGACAGCCCACGTTTGCCTAGGGCCGACCTCTTTGAGGTCGACGACCACCCACAAAACACACTTAAATGCAATAAATGAAGTATTGAATTGCAAGATAAGGGAGTTTGTACTTACTTGGTCCGAGCAGAAGTCTGTTTCATCCACTGTAGCTCTCGGAATCACGATCTTTGGCAAAGGGGGTCTTTTGGCTTCAGAGTCAATTTGCAAATCAGCAATGGTGATAATGGGCTGCCAGCTTCTATTTATAGACTTTTTGGCCTCTTTTTGTCACTTTTTTGGGCCCCTTTATCAGTTTCTTTATACCAAAAACCATTTTGAGTGGTTCAGGAGTTATATGGGAGGGATTTAATCAGGTATTGGGACAATTTTCATTGAGTTTCAAAAAATAAAAAAATATATATTTACGGTCCATAATTTTTTTTTTTCAAAAATCAACTTGAGCATATAGGGTAGGATTTCATCCCGACTGTTACATCTCGTTGCCTTTGGTTCTTATGATATAGGATCGATCCCATCCGTTTGTGGCACGAAACCGTCATATCTACTCTAGAAGTGCCGCAACTTGGTGGTAGAGCTTACCAAAACATGGATTCCCTAGGTAGGTCCTGGTTGCATTATGGTGTCCATGTTGTTTCTAAACAACACTGTAGGCTCGGGAGTCCATGTAGTCTTTCCTGAATACGAGTTTGAGCCTCATTCGCATGGGTCTTTTTCACTCTTTTTCTTACCCTCCGGACTCCCAAAACATAACAGGTCCCCTTTTAAGCCCTTTTCAGACCCTCTAAACATGAAAAGATTGTCGAGCGATCTTGTGGCCTTTCATGCTCGTTAAACTAAAATTTGAAGTCACGTCTGTCCGACGGTAGTTTACCCCTTTTTTGGTCCGGACGGTCAACTGTACGAACAAAGGAATACTCTATTGAATTTCCATTCTTTAGAAGAGTATCCTCGGGTAAGATTTTATTCCTTTTTCGAGCCTAAGGGACTAAATTTACGAAAAATAAACCCCCCCAGAGTCCATAGTTAAGCTCTTTTCAGACTCCCTAAAATTGAAAAGATCGTCGAGTGATCTTATTCTTTCACACTCATTAAAATGGTCCAGAAGAACATTCCTGACGGAGTCCATAGTTAAGTTTTTTTCAGACTCCTTAATATTGAAAAAATAGCGGAGTGATCTTGTCCTTGTCACACTTGTTAAAACGGTTTTGAATTGACGTCTAATCAGTGCTAGTTTACCCCTTTTTCGAACCGACTAGACTATTGACGAAAAAGGTACCCCAATGGAGTTTCCTTTTATGCTTTTTCAAACTCTCTAAATATGAAAAATCACCGAGCTTCCCTTCTTTGGGCTCGTTAAACTTACATCGAAGGACGTTACCATTGTGTGTTCTATCAACCGCATTTGCATCCTTTACCCATCAGCCTAGTAACAGTTTGCCTTTGCGTATTAACACCTTTGGCCACTGGAGGATTTTTTCCCAAGTATCATTTCCCTAGAACATCAGTCTTGTCCTTGTGCCTTGAGCTTGTATGTTTGTTGTGCTCGTTCCTCCGTTGTAACGTAATATTCCTTTATTCTTTTTTCAAAATCATAAAAAGAACCAAAAAAAATCAAATATACCCCAAAAAGAGGATGGGAAAAGTATTTTCTTTATTGGCAGCATCATGAGTCGCCCTTGGATAAAGCACATCTGTCTTTTTGATTCATCAGACTATGGGATGTAGTACGACCTTAGGAAGCTTTGCTCGCTATATAGAGTTGTGTCCTCCACCGTTTGGTTACTCTTCCAAACATATGGAGAGTTTGTGTTGCCTCCTACTTCGTAGACTTATGATTAACAGATATGCTGCCTGAGTCTTATCACTTGTCGTGCTATTATCCAAGGGAAGTTTGTCACTTATCTTGAGTCGGCCCGTCTGCAATATGTCTCTTGTCCGCATACCCGACCATCCTAAACATCCAATCAAGTCTTTATTCGAAATCATTGAACCCTTCAGTCCGATCATCAAAATTATCAAGTCCATAACCGACGAGTCGTCGAAGACCTCTGGGTAGTGCAGTCGTACACTCATATTACACTCCTACCCGAGTTTTAGAAGATTTTGAAGTTGTTGCTCAAGCTCTGAAGTACAGCTATCAAGCCAAATCTGCTTCTGGGAGATGGATACTTTAGATGTATATCTTTCTGATTTCGAGATGTGGCTCCCCTATGTATTGTTCACGGCTACTCTTCATAGTTGTTTGGCATGGATCTACAGTGTATTTGATTGGTAGCCATGGTTCTATTTTATCCCGAGCATGGGTATGCCCGCCTTGGTGAGACATTTGATATTTTTTGCAGACGGCACCTCTTGATTCCTTATTCCTGGGCTCACTCATTTAGCATATCAGTACAGATTGGTAAATAATTGGTAATGTATTTCAGCCATCAAATGCTCTTCTGACCTCACACATTAGGGGGCATCTGTTATAACCCTAAATTGCACCACACATGCTTACATGGCATCAGGCCAACTCATATCTCTTCCTTTCCAAAGCCATGCTGAATAAACTCTAGAAAACCCTCTTAAAACAAGTGGCACGCACCCTAACCCTCTACTGCATGCGTTGGAATGCTGGCAGGCCTACTACTGCACGCGTTGGAACGTTGGCTGGCCTACTACAGCCCGCGTTTACCTAACAAAGCACAAAAACAGGAAAGTTGCCGACGAGACAAAAATCTTTGGGTCAGTTAACTAAAACTCCCAGCCATGCATGGCCGAGAGTTCATCCAAAACCCTAGCTCCTTCTAGCCTATAAAAGAAGGGGTAGGGGTACTATTTGGAGGAGGAAAATTATAGCAAAGAAACTCTGCGCAATTGCCGAATCCATTTGTCCCAACCCTTTAGTATTTCCTTAAGCCTAAGGAGAACTCAAGCAAAGCAGTTGGAGGACAAAGAAGACGAGGAGCCCAGGATCAAGATCGAGGAACGATGGCTGGTCTCTATCATCATATTAAGTTGATTCATCTTGAGATTAATAAAAGAATACTTTTTCCGTCCCAATGCACGAGTCATATATGTTTTATTTGATTTATGCTTAATCTCTAACCCTCAAGTAGAAAAATAGCATGCATGCGTAGTGTTTTTTCTTGATTGCAGGATTGTCTTTGGAAGGAGCAACGCAAGCAAGTGGACAAAGTGCAACGGAGGATCTACACCAAACATCAGTAAAAAGGTTAGTAGGTATTTTCCATGCTTGTGTGTGAAAAAGGGGTTTGAGTTTTGGGGTGATAGGTTAAAAGTGATTTCTTTAGGGTCATGATCTGCATGCAAGTTTAACCCTAGCTTGTTAGTCCGTAGGGTATTATTTCCCAACAACAATATTAAAATTCAATTGGGATTTTACCTAACGAGAATGAATAATTCTAGACTATGGCAGAAGAAGCCTATCATTTCTTTTGGGTAATGATAATCATTCCTACAAAAGTGGGATTATGCTGAGGGGCATTAATAATAAAACTTGGATTCAATGGCATAAACCTGTTTTAAGGAATACTCAAGTCCAGAAGGAAAATGGACTGAATAGGCAACAAGAATTGCCTAAAAGTGGGCTTAATGAAGCCTCTTTTAATTAAAAGTGTTGAGTAAATGAAGTATTTGGCATTGGGAGTACAATCCTCCATGTCTAGAGGCATTATGGAAGTAGGTGAGTTCAACCTATTTGACCTGTCATAATTGGAAAACTTCCTACTGGGGTAATCACTGTTTGAAAAATAAAAGAAGTCACGTGGACTAAGAATGAACCTCATGGAAGAAGTGAAATGACATGAGAAAGTTCAAAAGCTCATGGTTGTGCTAGGGGAGTGTGTATCCCTATTAACTTAAGGGCATGCATATGCAAGAGGAATAGGTCTAGTGACCACTTTCTGAAAAGGGAGAGCATGTGCAACTCTTTGGTTCCGAAGGGAATTGAGAAATGAATTTTTTTCTGAGTATAGGAATTATTGGGCAGGATTTTTCTAATCAAGATGATAAATATAGCTGCATAAATATGGAGTGATTGAGTGAGAAATCACCGCAGCCTCCCTTTCTTGGTGGATAGAAAACTAATCTACCATAATTCTTGTGGGAGGAGGAGAGTGACCTTCGTCCCTGGTTGTTGTTGAATAGAAATATTAATGAAATGTTTCTCCTGAATGTGGTAAAGGAAGTGTTGGGACACTTCTATATGACCAATGGGTTAGGTTGAAATCCATAGGTGGATGTTATCCATATAAGGTATGGCTTGATATGCTCAATTAGTAGTGAGAGGGAATCTAGAAAAGGATTACCTCGATAAAAGGTTTGTTAACCAAAATTGGTTTGAGGCATGAAAAAAGAAGAAGCTTGATAAGTTGTCTTGTTGTCTTGGGCATTGTTGGAATTTCCCAGATGGTATTTTTGGATTGTTGAAAAACTTTATAGTAGTTGAGGAAAAAAAAATTCCTCCTTGTTGGTTTTTTTCGTATGGAAAGGGGGACATAGTTATGATTATGTCTGTTAAACTTTCCATGTGGATATCATGTAAATGATTGCAAGCCTCAATAGAGAGGGAAGCTCAATGTTGAGTATCTCTACGAGACTTGTCATAAGAATGGAAGCAATATCCTTGGGAGGAGAATCTGGAAGTCTGCTATGTCCATGTGTATGAATGACATGGAAAAGTTTCAAGCAATGAGCTTGCATGATGAATGTTTGGCTATGTTTGTATATGCCTGAGTGCATGGATTTAATGCATTGTGAGGTTTCTTGATATGAAAACTGATATTAAGAACAAATAGATATGAATGATATTAAATGTGCAAGTGATGCACATGTATGATGTAAGAGTATATGTATACTACAGGCGCGATGTGACTTCCTGGATGAGTGAAATGTCAGGCAAGAATTGCACTTGCCAAGATTAAATGAATACCCTGGATGCATGGCTAACTCCATTCTGAAGAGTCATGAAAGTTTTGTTTTGAATGATATCTTGAGGGGAATGTGTTTGATCCCCTCATTAAAGGATAGTATAAATAGATGAAAGAGTAAATGAGCAAGGATGTTATGTTGTCATGATAAAAGGAAACATGATTATGCCTTTGAGGATCACATTAGAAAAATTATGAACAATCATGAGTTAAACGGTTTTAATGAAAAGATGTATGTGTGTTGTAAAGTATACCTATGGTAGATACACATAGGCTTATGATTATGCATGTGGTTAAGTGCATCATGGATGTAAGTTAACAAAACAAGGAACGCATGGATAAATAATCTAGATGCATAACAAAGATGCATGTTTATATTCCTTATGGAATATTTGGTAAACAACTGAAGCTGACTCAAGGTTGAGGCCATCAAAGATAGTGATGGATATGCAATAAGGAAGTTGCATGCCGAAGGAGTTCACACACACACACACACACACACACACACACACACACACACACACACACACACACACACACATATATATTAAATCTGGATTACATTTAAAAAAAAAAACATCATGCATTAAAGGAAGACTAACAAATGAATGTTGATCATTCTAATAACTAAATGGTAATGTGTAGAATGCACAGGTTCATGATGCATTATGAACAATTTTTTTTCTATTGGAGCATGTTGATGTATCCAATAGGTTAGGGTGAGCCTAACCAAGGTTGCTTAAGGAAAAGAGTAGGAAGATCCCAACAAGGAGTAGATTGCATGAGAAAAGAAGGGAAAAGGGGGAATACGTTTCTCACCCTAGAAACTTTGAATTGTTCAACGGAGTTGTAATCCTTGCAAGAGAAGTTGTGGAAACAAGTACAACTGGAAAAAGGAAAATAAATAAATTAGTAAGTTTGAATGAATATGATTGGTTAAGCCATGATAAGTAAAGGTGGTGAGACCTTGGAAAATAATTCAGTTGGACAGAAAGTCCATGGCCGTGTAGAAGGAGTTGGACAAGGGAAGAGTTCCTTGACCCCTTCCTTGGTTTTTATTGTATTTCTCTGGTATGAGAGATTGATTTACTAATGAAAGTAAATTTTTTGACATCATAGTGATCATGGTTTTATAACTGTAGAAACAATTGAGAATTGTTTGTGTTGCACTCATGAAAACATTAAGGATAATGTGATGAAGTGCATAAATATATGCTAGGACATATATGAAATTTTTGTATTGATTTGAATGCTATGATACAAGAATTTTCATTTTACATGACGACTAATATATTTATGATGTATGTCATGTGTAGAAATAAATTGGATTTGTTGAGAAAGACAGTTGCCAATGATGGACAACCTCAAGTAGAGGATGACTATGAGAAGGTTGTCGTTAAAATATTGTTGAAGGGACTTTGGGATCCCACTGGAGAACTATTGATGAGGTAAAAATGAGAAAATAGGTGCTAGCATTCGGAACATGTATAAAAGTGTTCATGCCTATGTGGAATAAGGTATGGATGGATTTGGTAAGAATACCCTCTGAGGTATTTTAATTTCTTACCAATATGCAAATAATTTTGAGTGGTTGTTGTATGCCATTGCTACCCAAGCAGGGTAATATTCAGGAAAGAAGAATTTGAATAATAGAGAAAGGAAGTCTATGTCAGTCAAGGATGAGTTATAATCCTTGCAAGAGAATGCATGAGTAAGGAGTACCATGGGTACAATGACCAACCTAGGGAGATTGGGATAAAGGTGCTCATAGTTAGCACATTGCATGGAATGCATTGAGGAAATGCATGTTCGCATAAGAGGGAAAACAATGAATTTTCCATTGAGGAAGGAGGACCTTCCAATACTCCACTTGAATTGTGTAGTTGTTAAAGAAAAGAAAATTTGGGTGGCCATGAGTGATGGCACCCTAGTTACTAATGAAGGAAGAATGTGTGGGTGCATTCAAGAGAAACTCTTAGTTTCATGTGTTTATTTGGGATCATGATCAACCTATAGAAGGAAGCAAAGTCCTATTTAAATAATGAACGAGAATGAATAATCCATATGGTGAAGATGTTGGTTGAGCTCCAACACACCATGGCAAAGTGTTTGTCATAAAGTGTGGAAAACTGGAAATCAATGCAAGGGTGCATTGGGTATGAATGTGGCCATGAATATTGGCACATTGATTAAAGTCATTTGATATTTGAATTGCATTTGGCAAATTTAGTATGTTGAAAGGATGCATACATAAATAATGATATTTCATTTTTATTTGTACCCTTGAAAAGATGAAAATGACTTGGACTGTTAGTATGCATAGTTTTGAAAGTATAAAGTGCATGAAAACTAACAATTTGTTTGGCTGAGGAATGTTGAAACTGCAAGAAGAAAAGGGTCTTAGATATGGTAGTGTTGTAAACCCATAAGGAAGACCAATTGCCTACTGAGCCAAACTGCAAGGAATGGTATTTCCTTTTTGAGAAAGTGAATTTCATTTTTAGTATGCACATTTCTGAATTGTTTTTGAGCCACTGCAAGTGTGCGATGAAAATATAATGTGCATGAGAACTAACATTTTGTTTGGCTGAGGAATGTTGAAATTGCAAGAAGAAAGGGTCTTGAATATGGAAGTATTGTAAGCCCATAATGGAGACCAATTTCTTGTTGAGCCAAACTACTATGGGAAGGTGAGACAAAAGGATATGTTTAGGGAGGAAAGATGAAGGTTGTCAAAGATGGAAAGCATGAAAAATGCTAATATTGAGACATGCGAACCCTTTGTTAATCCATGATCGCCCTAGAATATGTTGTGTTGTGGAAACAAAAGATGGAGGGACTCCTCGACAAATAAATTATGAGGGATGCCTCGAATGTAAGGCTCAATGAAGTCTTTATAACTCTTCTTGTGTGAGAAATCCTTGGCAAGGAAAGATGTATCACCTGAGGGAATGTATAGCAGAGAAGGGGATGTCTGATCCTTGGCCTGGAGGGTGAGTGACTGCAAGGAAGAGGAGACTTTGATCATTCTTATAAACTATTGATTTGGATCATGCACACGATGGATATGTCAAGGAAAAACAATGATCCAAGATAACAAGACAACCATATGGATTCAGATCCATGAACTGCACATATAAGAATTATGTTGGATTATCAAATTTTTCTCTTGAATTTTGAACAACAGTAAGATGTTTTCACATGAAATTGTGATTAATATACTTGTTGTCCAAAATTATTGAAGGAAGTTGACGAATGCCAAGGGTTTGGAAAGGAACTGACCAAGAAATAGGATCAAGATTTATGAAGCAGTTGAATGACAAAGGCATGACAAGTGTTACTGAGGAAGAACATTGAGGAACAATGTTCCTTTGAAGGGGGAGGGGATTGTAAGACCCCCATTTTTCCCAGCTTGTAATTAGTCATTACTTATGATTATGATGTTATGGAATGTGAACAATGTAAATGTATTATTTTTTAGATTTCCAAAAATTGAATGTGGGGGTGAAGCCTTGAAGTACTGGCCATGATATCACTAGAGGAAAGAATGAGAAAACTATAGAGAGGGTTCATTATGTCAAATGACCCAAATTATCCTTATTGAAATAATAAACCCCATCCTAATCCCAAAGAAAAATGAGTTAATGAAAGAAGGATTGGTGGTTGAACAATCAACTACCCCAATGAATGGAAGCATGGAGGGTCTAGCTGAGGAGATAGAAAACTTTCAGCCCGAAGTACCACAGAACGCAGTTTTCTACAAGTCGATATTGACCCAAGTTCCTTCTGATAGAAGGAACATGCTAGGTCCATAACCTCCCAGGGGGAAAAAACGGATAGGGCGTGCAAGAGAAAAAATGATATACCATTCAGAAAGAGGAAGAGTGTGTGAGGCTCTCCATCTTAGAAGAAGAACTGAAGGATTAAGTTGTTCTGGTTACTAGAGAGAACCAGAGGAGGAATTTGGTCTCTGAGGAAGAGAATCATTGAACATAATGCACTAGCGCATGCAATAGAAAGATCATAGAACTCCTAGAAGAGTTCTGAACTAGAGCATAGAAGACCCAAAACCCATACTCGAGCAAAAGAGGGTCGCGGAATCAGTGTTGGATGGAAAGAAACTGATGTTGGAAGGAGAGGATGTTGAGGGAAACTATAGCTATGAAGGGACTCTCTTTCACAGAGGAAATCCAGCTAGGAGGGCATCTGATAAACCCCATGGAGGCCCTAAGCTTAGTGGGGAAGGAGGGAGACTTCTACTGCTGCCAGAGAGGTGGAGGAGAGTAACCTCCCCAATACCATTCTTGAGTTTGGAAAGAGAACCTAGAAAACCAGACCTGAGAAGAAGGTCATGAGCTTGATGCCGATAAAGCACCTGATAACCTCGTAGAGGCTGTGACAAAGAGAGGATATCTGAGAAATTTGTAGAAGTTTCGCTAGTGATATCATGGCTTGGCACGGGGGTGGCCAGAGTGCTAAGAGTGAATGCCTCTGAGCCTATGGTTGGGTGGAGAGGCGAACACCCATAGTCAGTTGGATGGCTAAAACTTGTAATAGATAAGTATTTCATATACCCTCTGCACTTGAATTGAAATGCATGATTTGAATGCTTGTATTTGTGATATACATGTACCTCCTGGATATAAGAGGGTGATGGTATGATATTGTGTCAAAATGTTCTTCACGTGAAATTGATGGTAATAATGTTTATTTTTCTTCTGTAAAATGTTGCATTTGAATGGTTGTAAGATGACAAGTTTTGACCGCTGGGCTGGTTGGAAAATCCTCAATGTGTTTTCCCAAGGATAAACTTCACAGTTTTAGAGTCGGGACAGACTCCATGGGACTACTATAGTCTTTATTATCTCTCGAAAATAAATTTACCTGTTATATAACTTGAGTTATGTGAATGGAAGGTGTTTCCTTCAAACCATTCGTTCAAGAGACCATGGGCTCATGCCCACGACCTTAACCAAATATTGGATAAGAATTATGAGTGTAGCCTCTGGATCTTGACAAAGTTCCATAGGACCAGGACCATGGAACCCTTCACTACACTAAAAAAGGAGCTAAGTTATTCGGGACTATGGGACTCCAGAGCTCGAAGGTGAATGAACATTGCAACATCCTAAATGTGTCGAAGGTTACCTGTCGGACTGGTAACTTGATGGTTGACCGAAAGTTGGCGGTCATTTACCTGTTATCGTGGGATTAATCCCCTTGTTAAACCTCAATCCACTTCTTAGTCATGCAGTAATGCAAGTTATAGATATGAGGATATTTAGGATCTCCCTTGACTGTTGGATCTACGTCATGGTCAATCCAACATTGTACACTTCGGAAGAAAAAGGGTGTTAAATGGTTGGAATCCTCAAATGTCGAACTCGCAAAGTAATGGGAGCCGTGGATCTAAGGATCATTCGAGATCCTTCCTTACCTTTAGATCGAGTGTTAGTGTAAGAACGGAGTAAGGGAAGGGATGACTATCATCAATCGATCATTCTGCCTTATGATCCTCCCAGTCAGTTACCCACAGGACTAAAGACTTAGGATTGCATGGAGCACGAAGCCATGAATCCTTGTCATTCATTGGATAAAACCACAGAATATTATGGGTCATCCGATCATTATTCATCTCTCTGGCTAAACCCCACTTTGGGTGATTCAATATGCAAGGTGTAGACTTTCCCCGAAGGTCAGAGTGACGTCAGTTGATGATGTGGCTAAAGTACATGGTGGAATCTGACCGTATGACAAAGCCAATACCTGTCATCTCATGGCTAAGCCACATGTCTTAATGACTCATCGTATATGGTATAAGGTTGGAGATATGGGTGAAACTTGTTAAGGTGGTGTCATTGCCACATATATTCCAGGTGGCATATGGTAGTAGGGACACTTGTGAAAAATTCCCCATACGCAAGAGGGACCCGCTCTGGGAGTTCAAGACTTCGCAACTCCAGGTGTTTGGAGTTCTAAGGCGCAAGCTCCAAAAGGGTCGAAGTCCGTAGCCATGTAGTACAAATCTGGGAGTTTAGGACTTCGAAACTCCTATTTTGGAGTGCTAAGATGCAAGCTCCAAAAGGGCCTAAAGCCGAAGCCATGTGGTAGAAATCTAGGGTTTGGTACTCCATAGGATTTTCAAATAGAGAAAAATCATTGAAGTGTCGAAGAACCTAATTTTCCCCGGTTGTAGTGTCAATCTTTGATAGGACAGGCCCGCATGCGTCATGGTGATGTGGCGTGTCTAGATAAATCCACATGTTATCATGGGATTGGACACAAATTAGGTGTGGGACCCCACCTCTCTATTCAATTCCAATCAATGTGTTAAGTGCAGGTAAATATTATCTGTTAGATTCAAATATGGACAGAACTCCATCATAGATTCGGGAGTAGAGAGAGAGGCTCCGGGACTTCAGGTCTCTGGGAAGATTTATTGTTGTACAAAAGAGCATGGAAAGTTATAATTTCGGAGGAATAGGTTCCAACGTCGGTTGCATGGTAAGGAAAAATGGAAAAACAAGAAGAATCGAGGTTGGGGAAGTGAATAAGCCCGCAATGAATCAACAAAGACTTTCCCCTATAAACCCATCTTCCATGACCATGTCATTTCCAAAGGATGACGATCGAGGCCACAACAGTTCCATGTTGGATGGCACGAGGAAATCAAAGACATGTGGCGAAGGTGGTGGCCATTGGCCAATGACACCCCAAAAACTTCGGAAGGTCGTAACTCTCAAACCAGAACTCAGTTTTGGAAGATTTTATAGTCATTGGAAATCTCTCGTTGAACAGAAGGAAATGATGCTCTCATATAAGGGATTCAAGAAATTGCATAACCAAGGAAAAAATTAAACCCCATCCCTTAAAAAGGTACTTAGGGGTCGAGTCGGTTACATCCAAGAACACAATTACAAACTTATCCAGGAAATCGTTGAATACCCCACTCATCAGACACATAAATGTAGTTGGTGCATTTTTCAAACCAAAAGGCATCACCACAAATTCATAGTGTCCATACCTTATCCTAAAGGTTTTTTTACTAGTGTCTTCTTCTTTGATTTTCACTTGATGATATCCTAACCTCAAGCCAATCTTGGAGAATATATTTTCTCCTTTTAGTTGATAAAAAATATCATTAATCCTTGGCAAAGGGTATTTATTGTTGACTATAACTTTGTTTAGTTGTCTAAATTCAATACATAACCTTAACATTCCATTTTTCTTCTTGAAAAAGAGAACTACGACACCCCAAGGAGAGACACTTGGGCATGTGTACCATTTATTTAACAATTCTTCTAATTGCATTTGCAACTCTTTTATCTCTGGCATGCTCATTTTGTAAGGACTCTTAGATATTGGGGAAGATCTAAGAATTAAGTCAATTGAGAAATATATGTCCCTCTTTGGTGGAAATCCTGGTAATTCCTTAAATACATCTTTATACTCTTTCAAGACTGGATAATATTCGAGACATGGCTCCTTATCCTTCATTGGCTATTCCATGTGGGTTGCATATATCTTGAACCCTTTTCTAAAAATTCTTTTTATTTGTAATGTTCAAATCTCTCAGACAGATATAGGCCTTGGAATTTCTTATACTATCCTTGAATTCCCTTCCTCATAAATACATGTGAAAACCTTGTTATAGCATTCTAAAACAACACGATGATTTTCTAGACAATCCATACCAATCAATCAGTCATACGACCCAAGTGGTATTATGTTCAAATTTTCCTTAGTGTTAGTCCCATTCATATTTATAGGGAATTCTTTAACAAGCTCATTAATTCTTCTCTTGGTCCTAGTAGCTAGTTGAACTAACCAAGACTTTTCATGTTTACTTTTCTTCAATTTAAATATTTCAATTAGATTTGGATCTATATAGCTATGGATATCTCCAGAATCGATTAAAATAACTATGGAATCATTAAAAATCTTAACTTCCACTTCAATCATGTGGGATTGATAATTTTCTTGTTTATTGTCCAAGGCTACATAAATCCTTGGCATGCTTTTTCCCATGACCTCTATTGTCTCCTCCTTCTTGACGCTATGCACAATCTTCATCTTATATCCTAGTTGAGGAAAATATTTATACATGTGATCTCCTTCACATCCCCAACACTTTATGGATCGTTTCCTTGGCCTCTTTCCCCAAAAATCCATCATTTTCTAATCACCTTGCAATGGTTTCCCTTGTTGATATGATTGATATCTATTTCTGACGAAAGGTGGCTTGAATCCATTCTTCCTTTGATCCATATTTCCTTTCATCTTGTCATCCCATGTCCTTTGGAAAGCTGGCTTTCCTTTATCCTTCTCATACAAATACTTGGCCTTTCTTATGGATTCTTCTAAAGTCTTGGGTTCATTAACTTGAATTTGTCCTTGTAAAAGGATAGCAGTCCACTCAGGAACCTCTAAATTTTGACCTTCTCATATTTGATGAATCTCACATACCTGAGAAATTCCAAGAACTTTCTCTCATATCCATCCATGGTCATGTTCTCAATAATGAGTTCAAATAACTCTTGCATCTTCTTGTCATAATATTTCTCTGACAAGTACTACTCCTAAAATATTTTTTGAACTGCTTCCAAGAAATTATTTTCTCATCAAAGTGATTAACATGCTTCAATCGGGGCCTGCAGGGGTGTAGACCGATTGGCAAAGTGCCGTGTAAATGGAAGAAACTATGTAAAATGAGGTCTCAAGGTCGATTCTCACCCCGATTTACCCGGAGGGAATGCTTGCGGGCTGTGCGTTTCTCGCTAGGGGTTATAAGGAAGCCGACAGGATTCGACCCCGTGTCACGTGAGTATGATACTGCCGTTGTTACCGATTCCCCTAGTTACAAAAAAAAAATGCTTCAATCGGTCCCACCACATAGATGCCTTCCCTTGAAGGTGTAGGTTTCAATTTTGGCTTCTACATTTTATGAGTGGTTATGTAATTGGAAATATTTCCTCATTCCCAACAACCATGCTTCTGCATATTCACCTTTCTTGTTTTCTCCATCAAATGATGGTAACTTGATCTTCCTCAATTCCCCTTGCAAGATATCTGACCCATGTCTCCTTCTCTAATTCCTGACAAGATATATACTTGGGTTTCTTTCCAACCTTGAACGTGCATATATTTTTCTAGTCGACTTCCTTGGGGAATGATGATATTGATGTCTTCTAATACTCCTTGATCATCTAGATCCTTCATGATCATCCCTCCTATCATGTGACCTAGATATCTCCACTTTCTTGGTGCCAGATTCTTGCCTTCTTCTTGAATCCTTCTTAACTTGATTCTGTAGAATATTTAGGCTTTGAATTATCTCTTCTTGATCCTTCATGATCCTCTCATTATCGGATTTATATCTCTACACTTATTTTTGCAGACTTCTCATAGTTACATGTTCCTTCCTATCTCTTCTCCCATTAGACTCAGTCTCAACATTACCCATGCTAGTATGTAGATCTCTAATTTCTTCTCCATGGTTGTAAAACCCTTTAGCATCCTCCATGTCTCTATTTCTCATGTAAGAACTAAATTCTTCTTTTTTGTATGTCTAATTCTGCAAGAATGTGCATGCAATAATTGTTGTTAGAATTAAGCATTTTGAAGAATATTTATTAATTATATTACCACTCATTATTCATTTAAAATTATGAATAATATTAATGTGTTATTATAGAATCTAATTCCTTAAATGAATACCTCTTCGAAGCAACTTCCCAACGGCTGTACTCATGCCTCATTTTGAGTTTTGAGCGAAAAGTTACAACAATTACAAGTTGCAATTTCCACTCTTTTGTTGCTATAGAATTCACTTTTATCATTTTTGAAGAAAATATAATGCCCAAATGAAAATTATGGGTTGGGAGATCTCTTCTACTCCTCAATACCTTTCCAATGACTATTCGTTCACTTTGATCCGAGCTTCACGCTGGAAGTTATGGTGGAAAAACAATGAAGAATTATTCAATAGTGTGTTCAACACAGTAGCAATGTTCAACAAACATCTGATCATTTCTTAATTAGATCTCCACCATTTATGGATTCATCACGAATCTAAGTCATACCTTATTCTTTACTTAATCATTTTGAATACTTTGTCGCGGGTTCGGGTGGTCCCATATTTCTTTCACTCTTTTAAATCCATCCATCCATCAGCCTCATCGATCCTTAGGACTTAGAGAAATCTTAGAAATGTCATTTATTGTATTCATGGACTCACACACTCAATAAATCATGGTCTATACTCATACCTTCCATGAACTTGCCACCAACACTTATATTGTTTTCCATTCACGAACTCAATGTTAATTTTAATGACAAAAATCAACAAGCTAATATTATGTCAAACACTTAGCAACCTAGAGATAATTGTCTTGCATGAACTTCTGAAATTTCACAAACCCATATTCAAAAATTTCCATAAGAAAAAATACACATTGTTAAGAAAATATGTAGCGGAATTAAACACAATGGACAGCATTCAATAACTGATGAAAAACTCAGAAATTTAGGCAAATGCCAGGGAAAACCCCAATGTGGGGAAAACCAACGAGAGAGAGATCTTATTATTATGCTTCAGTAAAGTACATTATAGCATCACACTCACAATTTCTAGCCAAGAAAAATACCTCACAACAACAAATCTGTCCCACAAAATTTCTGCCTTGAAAATTTTGCCCAAATCTGTACAGTTGTATGACCTCCTCAAAATTTGTGCCTAGAATTCCATGCCCAGCAGAGTGTTGTACGACCTGCATAGTACAGCCCAGTAGCAACAAGAAACCTCCAAAAATCCACCTCGATTTTTGTGCCAAAAGACAACCTTGAAAATCATGCCCTTTCCTTGTTGTACGAACTGTACAGATCCATACAGTATGACCCAGAAACGGAACTTAAGGACAACACTCACACAAAAAAAATTCCTTGGGATTTGTGCCCATTTTATCTTGGGAAATGTGCCCACCAAGCTGCTCACTTTCCTCTCTCAAGCTTTTTCTAAAAATCTCTCTCAATCTCCTTCACTGTTGTGTCTTGCACACTACCCAATGCATTCTTTTATAAATCTGAAAATGTTATTTTCCCTCCAAAGAGTCTTTTCACCTTCCCAACCCTACATCCAAAGGCCAAGATCTAATCTTGCCTTTTTCAAGATCAAGGGTCATGATCCATTCCCTCCAAAATGAATCACTTAAAATTTAAAGTAATTTCACTTTATTACATAAGTGCACTTTATGAAATAAAGTCACTTTAAAATTAGAAGGTACACTTATTAAAAAGTCACTTTAATAAAAGAACCACTTTATAACAACTTTATTAAAACCCATTACAAAGTTAAGTGTCTGGTAGTGTAAACATAAGGTTAGATTTTCATTCAAGACAAAATATGTGGAGTACCTCTCGAGCTAAAAAGATAACACTCCCTCTTAGCAAGGGAAGTACTCGTTGCTATCACTATCATCCGATTCCCTCACATTGTGTTCTGTAGGAGATCCCTCTGAACTTGGAGCCATCTTACAGAACTCGAACTAGAAGACCTTCTCCTGGAAAAAACCTGGAACCCTGAGCTCCTAAGAGAATCCACTTCATCCTGAGCATTGGTTTGATCAACCTAGCTAAGCCTCCTGCTAGTGCTCAGAAGAGACTCGCTCTCTTCTCTCGAAATGCAAGACTGAATCCTTAGCACCACCACAGTCTCAGGATCCTCCTCACACTCCTCATCCGACATTGAATCATACACTGAAGGTTGTCCTGTAAACATATACAACCTGTCCACTTGATTATCGATCAGTCGCAGCTCCACCGGGTCCACTCCCTCCCTGTAGATAAAGACATGTTCTCTCTTTAACAATATGCAATATCCTACATCCTCTAAGGCTGAGACTGAGAGCAATTTAACCATCAACCCTGGAACAAAGAAAACTCCATCAAGCTCCAGCAGTCCCCCATACTCCAGTTGGAATCTAACACTCCCAACTCCATGTACAACTCTCACCATACCACCTTCATTTACCACGTGTCGATTAGGACTAGTTTTTGTGATATTTAGGAATACTTTCTAGATTCTCATCATGTGGAAAGAGGCTCCAATATCCACAATCCATCTGATATCACCTTCAAATCCTCTATTATTGACACTGGAAACTAGGGTAACCAAAGAAAATTCCATGTTTTACTTTGAAGCAAAGTCCTCCATGGTTGTTGTAGCAGCTGTCTCAGGCCCTTTTGGTTCCTTCTTGTTCTTCTTCCTCTCAGGACAATTAGAGGCAAGGTGCCCCTACTTGTTACAACAATAGCATCTGACTTTACTCAAGTCCCTTTCGGAACTTCCTTTCTTCTTGCTCTTTGCAGCAAGAGCAACATTCTCATCAGCTCCATCCGTCTTCTACTCACTGCTCTGAGATCCTTCCTGGATCTCCTCTTGAGTGAAATCATCCCACGGTCTGCTCCAATCTGGTATATGCTCTTGTCCCACCACACACTTCACGGAGACTTCCCAATCTTTGGTGAATCCATTTGAGGCTATCCTTACCAACTCAGAATCTGATATGACCTCTCCAACAATAGCCAACTCATATTTTACTTGAGCTACCCAGGTAAGATAAGAATAAACACTCTCCTCCTTACCCATCTAGGTATCATGCATCGTATCCTTCAAGGCCATCTTTCGGTTCTCATTCTTCACCTCAAACAAGTTCTTAAGTCCATCCCACATCTCCTTGGCGATCGTTTTCTCAGCCAAGTGTGGGATAAGGTGATCCTTCACCCCATCCAGAATAATCCTTTGATCCTTGGCCTCCTTTATCTCATGCAAGTACAAAGCAACAGGATATGTTGCAAGAGCTACAACAACATAGTTGACATAGTTCCAAATCTTGTTCTCCTTGAGAACAATTGACAATTGGACCTTCCACTACAAATAGTTGGAAATTTCATCCAACCGATCCTCAAATCTAATTCCTGCAGCCATATTCTCTGTCACAACTCAAGGAAAAAAATCACAACATTTCCCTCTTCAACTTTGCCCAAAAATTTCGCTGCCCACTGTCACTCAGAAACCAAGCTCTGATACCATGTTAATTTTAATGACAAAAATCAGCAAGCTAATATTTTGTCAAACACTTAGAAACCTAGAGATAATTGTCTTGCATGAACTTCTGAAATGTCACAAACCCATATTCAGAGATTTCCATAAGAAGAAATACATGTTTCTAAGAAAATATACAATGGAAATAAACACAATGGACAACATTCAATAACCCATGAAAAACTCATAAATTTAGGTAAATATTAGGGAAAAACCCAATTTGGGGAAACCCAATGAGAGAGAGAGATCTTATTATGATGTTTCAGGAAAGTACATTACAACAACACACTCACAATTTCCAGCCAAGAAAAATACCTCACAACAAAAAATTTGTCCCACGAAATTTTTTCCTTGAAAATCGTGCCCAAATCCATACATTTGTATGGCCTCCTCAAAATATGTGCCTAGAAATCCCTTCCTAGCAGAGTGTTGTATGACATGCACAGTACGGCCCAACAACAACAAGAAACCTCAAAAAATATGCCTCCATTTCCGTGCCAAAAGGCAGCCTTGAAAATCATGCCCTTTCCTTGGTGTACGAACTGTACGGATCAGTACAGTGTGAACCAATAACAGAAAATAAGGACAACACTCACACACAAAAAATTGCCTTGGGATTTGTGCCCACTTTATCTTGGGAAATGTGCCCACCAATATTCTTACTTTCCTCTCTCAAGATTTTTCTGAAAATCTCTCTCAATCTCCTTCACTTATGTGTCTTACACACTACCCAGTGCATTCTTTTATAAATCTGAAAATGACCTTTTCCCTCCAAAGTGTCTTTTCACCTTCCCAACCCTAAATCCAAAGGCCAAGATCTAATCTTGCCTTTTTCAAGATCAAGGGTCATGACCCATTCCCTCCAAAATGAATCACTTAAAATATTAAAATAATTTATCTTTATTACATCAATGCACTTTATGAAATAAAGTCACTTTAAAATTAGAAGGTACACTTTATTAAAATGTTACTTTAATAAAAGAACAACTTTATAACAACTTTATAAAAACCCATTACAAAGTTAAGTGTCTGGTAGTGTAAACATAAGGTTACATTTGCATTCAAGACAAAATATGTGGAGTACCTCTTGAGCTAAAAATCTAACACTCACTAACTCGCGGACTTATGGATGTACAATTCTATAATCCTCCTTCCCTAAGTCCATCCAAGAAGTCTTAACACCTAACCATTTTTTTATCTTCGTGGACTCACAGACTCATATTTCTCAGTTTCCTTTCATACGTCAATCTGAGAAATATCCATACTTCACCATTTTCTATCTTCGCCAATTTCCTCTCATATGTCCATCCAAGAAATCTCCATACGTAACCATTTTTCGTCTTCACAAACTCGCGAGCTCCCGTACTCGTGGACTCATATTTCTCATTTTCCTTCCTTACGTCCCTCTGAGAAATATTTGTACTTTACCATTTTATGTCTTCACAAACTCGTGAACTCATATTCCTTATTTTCCTTCCATGCGTTCGTCTGCGAAATCTCCATACTTAACCATTTTCCATCTTCGCAGACTCGCAGACTCATATTTCTCATTTTCCTTCCATACATCCATCCGAGAAGTCTCCATACTCAACCATTCTTTTCAAAATCTTACCAAGATTTTGTGGGACTGGAAGATGTCCTGCCACATGGCTCCACATCACCTGCCAATTGTCATTCCATCGACCATGTATCTACCACCATGGAAGTACATGTATTTCTTCTTCCACGTCAGTTGGCACGTGGCCATTGTGTCATGTCGACGTCATCATATGGAAAAATACCATTTTTTTTTACTTCACTCATTTTTTGAACTTTTATGAAGAAATCATTTTCATAATTGTTACACATTATTGTCATCATCCCTAGGACCGTTAATGATGTAAACCTATATGTTGCCTTCAAAGGGGTCAGTGGCTTGAATTCCTGAAGAAAGAAGGGAGAATAACTTTTACTGAGAGAAAAAGTTGTATTTTCCTTCGTAAAACCCCGATTAAGGAAGATTTCCACAAGTTGCACTATACACAAGGTGCAGAAATGCCTGATTTTTGCACCTTGCTCTATAGCTAGGGTGCAGAAATTCCTGTGCGTGGGAAAAACAAGTGTCTTCTCGATGCTTCTAGAAGGAGAAGCTTCTATGATGAGGTGACCTCTGAACGGTTTAGATCTTACTCTCTTTCATGATTTAGTGGGATCATCCTAACCTCCTCACCTTATCCTCTTCAGCTTATAAAAGGAGAGGAGATCTCATGGAGAAGGTTAGATTGACTTGTTATTGAGTTTTGTAGCTTGGAGTTTTTGGAGCTTGTATGTTGGATTTGAGATTTTCTTTGTCAAGATAGATTGTGAGTAGTTATCATATCTACTGTCTCAGAATCTGTGGATTAGAAGTGTGTGGGAAGAAAGGAACTGTTGGAAGGAACCTAATGACATCAAGGCATCTCATTGTATCTTTCTTCCACATTCATTAATATACATATATGTTTCTTTCCTATATGAATGTTATTTGTTCATATTATATGATTCCTTCATCACATACATAGTTTCATATCAAATAGACTCTGTTACTCTTGTCTTTGTTGGCTTGTGTTCCTTTACAACGATTTCTCCATAAGCCTCGTGATAGAGCTTGGATTGCATTCGCGAGTCAGATATTTGATATTTAAAAGGTATGTTCTAGATCCATTTCTCATTTGATAATTTAAATCTAAGGAAAGAGTAGTGTACTATCTTGTTTTGTTCTAGTTTCTTAATGAAGCTAGGGGGATTGATTTGTGTCCGCACTTAACAATTAGCCCGATAACAAAAGTGGCAACTCCACTGGGAAACAGACTATTTTCCTAGTTTTCCTTTCTTTCTTGCTTTGATTGCTTGGGTTCTGTTTTCTGAGTCTGTGGGTGATCCATCCAGACTCTTTGGATTTGAAAGTTTGTATAGACTCTTTATCCTTTTCCCCATTTTCTTTTGTTTACAAGCATTTCCGCACTGTATTCTATATGCGGCCTGCGGAAACCTTAAATCGTCGCACCCTGACTGTTTAGACCAGTGCTGAATTTATGCATCCTACCCCATAGATAGCCTGTGGAAACCTTTAATCACCGCACTGTACCCTACTATTGGGCTATGACATTTCCTGTAAAATTTTTTGGATTAGGTCTTTTTGTCTTCTGATGCCTAGTTTTGTTTTGATCACCTGGGATGAAATTTTGGAGCCTATATTTGACTTTTTACAGTCTTCTTGACATTTTTTTAGCTTCTTTTATCCATCTTTGCCTTGTTTTATTTTGAAATATTTGGTCTCTTTCTTTGAGTGTCTTTCAGTTACAAAGCATTATTTTTCTTTAGAATTGTTTAGTGAAAGAATTTTTTTTTCTTTTATTGAATAGTTCGTGTTAAAAGAGAAAATTTGTTTGGGTTGCTTTGTTTTATAAATATTTGCTATTGCTTTTAGCTATCTTTGAAACAAAAAAGAATTAATTTCTTGTTTTACATTAGATTGGGGTCATCCTTGCATTTGAAGTAGCGAAATTGCATGATTTTTGGTGTATAGTCTATTTTTCTCATTTCTTGAGAATATTGATATTGATGAGTTTAATAAATTTTGGGACATTATGCATCTGGGAATGATAAATGTTTTCTCTTTCTCGTAGCATAGCTTTCATCTAAATGAAAAGATTTCATATTCATCTCTTTGCATAAATTTTGAGTCGGTCAAAACACCATATTGTCCATGCCATCTTCCTCTTGAGTAACAACAACCTTAAAAATAAAACGCTTATAAAAATTGATTAGACCTTTTTATACTTTCTGGTAGAAAACCTACATTAGATTAGTTGTAGGGATTTGGAATAGGTGTGAAAGATAACTTTCCAAATTTGCAAACAAACATAGAATCCTGTGACAGGGAGTGTTCAAATCCACTTGCAAAATTTTGTCTTGGAAATCCCTTCTCACACAAGGGTCAAACCTGAGGTCGCATTAAGGCTGGCAGAGTTACTCAACCTCCTTTGTTAGTCTTGGTGTAGAGATTGCACGTATTACGGGGGTCACTTGAAGGTATACCCACGATTATGAGTGGAAGCCTTTCGAGTTGATTTTGGGCTAGATACCTTACCCTTGCACGTGGATTGGATTGTCGACTATTTCCCCAGGCATCGTTGTTGTTCTTGGTAACCTTAGTAGTCTATCTTTTTAGAGTCTTACAGGAGGTGACTGTGGAGGGGAAAGTCTTCAAGGTACCTGGAATCGACATTGGCCAGACTCACTCTGGCTCCTTGGAGGGTATACCCATGATTATGTGTGGGAGCTTGCACCAGGGTGTAATTCCCTTAAGCAAGTCTTCAATGTAACTATTCCACCCACTCTATCTCAGCCCCTTCTTACATTTTTCTCGCAACGTTGGATTTCATCACCAACTAGTGTGCTCATTGAGAGAAGGTTTTGTTTGCTTGCTTGCTTACTAAATTTTTATCATGTGTTGTTTGTTTTCCCTAGTGGACTCTAGGTTGGCTCTTTATTTAATGGTGTCAGTTCCCGAAATGACCAATGAAGGAACCCCTTCTCCATGGGAACCTTTTGTTTTTCCTTCTTACGAAAACATTGGTCGTCCTCACATTGCTACTTTGAGCCTTCCAGGCCTCTTGATTGGATTGTTGGTGTGGTTGTTTTCCACTCGAGTAATTTCTCATTGATACAAAATGCAATATGGTTGTTCCTCCTTCTCCCGTGGAACCTCCTCCAAGTAATGAGGCCATCCTTTTTAATTGGGGTGTGCTAATTGGACCTCATCTTCCCTCTCACATTCCTTTCCAGATTACAGTATAGGTTTGTGGTCGGGAGGCTCCTCAGACGTTGATAGATGAAGGTGCGTCCATTAGTATTTTGTCCTCTATTGCTTGGCAAGATTTGGGTTGTCCTCAACTTGCCCCGGTTACGCAGAATCTGTTAGCTTTTAACAGAAGAACCAATCAACCTTTAGGGACCCTTCCTCAGTTTACCATAACTTTGGGAGGGAAAACTATTTTTATTGATGTCATGGTAGTCCAAGACCCCTTGGATTTTGATTTACTCCTTGGGCGAGATTATTTCAATGCCATGAAATCTATTGTGTCCACTCTTTTTCATGTGATATATTTTCCTCACGATGGAATAATTGTGACTATTGATCAACTTTCATTCATCGGCCCTGAATTGACCATCAACTCTATAACCTCTTGTTGGCATCCCCACACGATTTCGTTATGTGAACAGAAAATTACATTCTCTATAGGTGCCTACACCTCATTCTTGTAAACATTATCATTTTTAGACGATTACTGGATTACTATAGTTATTCATTAATGCTTTAAATATTTCATTTTTGTTTTGTTTCATGTTTTGATTCATGATTGAAAGCATGAATCAAACATGAAAACTTAGCTTCATATTATGTTTTCTATACAAAGCATTATTTTTAAAGGGTCATTATTCTTATATCCATTTTATATCTAACACTTGAATGACTTACCTTTTGAATGTTTTGAATATTGATATGATTTCTATGTATTTAGTTGGTTTTTATTTGAATTGTGGACATTGTTCATGTTTGTATATTTAAAACCTTTGCAAATCAACTATAGTCATGCTAGTTATGAGAATTAATGCACAAGTATTATACCATGTACTTAACCCTTTTGCTCGCAGAGTAAATTGATAATATTTTTATTATGAGTTGAGGGTTTTTGTCATGCCCTGTACGTGAGGTTTTCATTACCAGGAATGCTCAAGCCTAAATAACCAAGACCTCTATGTTCATACTATGACTGCGCAGGGGTTTTTACTCGGTTTGTTCCCATTTTATTTGCTCAGATATGTTCCTATTATTCCTGCCATCTAAACCCAGAGCTATCTTGAGTCACCCCTGTTATAGTCTAGTAATATTTTTAATGGCTCATGTTGTTCATTGGAGCCAAATGGTCGTCAGGCATTGTTATCTCACAGTGATGTGAATCCAAGCAAATAAACCATAATTGCATGCCAGAGACATGTTTTTGCGGGAGTGATCCTGAGAAAACCATTACGAATTAGTCCAAATCCTTTAAGACCCATTTCGGAAATGGGGCCATTTACCTTCATCATGAACAAATTATTCATAAACGAATCCATTTCGGAGGTATGTTTCATTTTCTGGACTGCATTTTCCTAGAAAATTTGTTTTGCCTAAGTTTTATTTTTCCCCTTTCCTCTCTGTGGGTGTGAATATATGCAGCAAAAGGTTGATTTCTATCATAGACATGAGATAAACCCTACTATCAAATACCTATGTGTTGATCCACAAGAGGACCATGCTACCGCAGATCAAAATTTTGTTGTTGGTTGAAACCCATTGGGCAAAAAAGCCACAGTCTGTTTTCATGCCTAGAAAGTCATTGGAGGAGGCTTTTAGATGTGATAAAGGAAAGGTTTCTCATGCCCCTACTTTTGAGCCAATTCCCGATATTGTTCACAAACCAATTGTCAATAAAAACCACGAGAATAAGGAATAGAGTAATTCAGATTTAAAATTGTCAAATAAGAGGATTAAGCAGGCTGGATAATACGATCATTAAAAACTCAACCAATTTCACTATTATAAATTCGGATTTATTAGGTGTCTCTTTGGAAAATTGTTGGAATAGTAAATGGTTGTTTTGTTTTGATTATGTTTTAAAAAATAAAAGATTTCATTTTAATTTTTTGTTATTTTTTTTACTATTTTAGACTAGCTACAGAAACCTGTAGCTTATCTTTTTCTAAAAATCAGTTTGAATTCAAGTCATTTTTAAATAAAAATTAGTAATTAGTTGTTAATAATTTATCTGACTTATTCCTGTTTCATTTTCAGGATATGGTAGATCTTCATGATGATCATCTAAGGGGAAACATGTCCGACTTTGCATTTAAATGATTAGTATTTCTTTTATGTTTATTTTGTAAAAAACTTTTATTAATTTTTGAAAAGAAAGGAAGTCAGTTATGAGTGGTTGTAGGCCCTCTATGTTTGTAATATTCTGATATCATGGGATCTGATCCTATCCTAAGAGATAGGAAGATGAGATTTCAAAAAAAACTCTTTAAATACTCTGCATTTTGTAAAAGAAGGGCATCTTGGCCTGGAACCAAAGATGGACGAATGACTTTTAAAACTTAATGAAACAACGTACAACATTTTGGCTTTAGTCCTTTGTGAATGGTGTTTCATTAATGGTTTGTTTTATTTAATCTTGATATATTAATATGTTGTGTAGCTTTAGACTCATTGATATGTTATGTTTCAGGATATTCATGTTATAAACATCGTTCATGATTTATTGTTCTAGATATTGACATTGTGATCATCTTTTCAATTTGAATATCATGATTTCTCTTTGATGTTTAGTTGAACCATGAGATGAATGTATTGCACATAGATTTCTCTGAACGTAATCATTTTCGATCATAAGATCACAAAATCAATATGTTTTCCTTTTTTCATTCATAAATCCTCGCTGCCAATACATTCTGTGAATGTATTCATAAAAGTTTTAGTATAAGTCTATCGCAGATTTATCTCGTAGGCATGGAAAATGGATGTTCTTGATTCATACGGAGGCATGGACACATTTAACGAACTAATATCAGGTTAGTTGCTTTGTTTCTAATTTATGTCTTTTTATGTATTAGTAAAACCAGAAAGTTTAGATCAGCTTTAAATATCTGTACATCTGTGTTTCATAACTTAGTTAATGCAAGTTTTGTTAGATTTTTAATTAGAAAATAGAAAATATTCAAATGTGTTTTCTTTATCTTCTTCTCAAAAACAATTATTTTTACATTGATTTCGTAAGTTTCTAGTAAAACTTGCAACTTGTAAATTCTGTTCATAAGCGATAATTTTGTGTTTTCTTTCTTTGCTTAAATACATTTATGATAGTTATATTAGAGTGTGTATACAATATTTTAGTTTTAACATTAGTTAGTTATTCCTTTTCTTTACTCTAGGATCTTAGATTGGCTAACAGAGCTATTAAACCCGTCAGAACAGGTTACACCAAATGACTTGGGTTACTTGGACAACCCCAGACCGAACCTATTCTTCCAATTGACGGCTTGTCAATTTCACTCGTCAAAAACTGGTGCTAGAAGGAGGGCCTGAGGTCCATTTAATGATTAAATGTTTCATCCCTCGGCCTTTCATAATTCCAGATTTATAAATCCTTCTTCTTTTTCATCTTATAATGCACTACAAAGCAGGTTAGATGACAAGCTAACTATTTGGAGTCAATTTCTTCAAATTCTTAATGGCTCTTGCCCAAATCACTGTGTTGGAACATTCTTTTAATGTCTCATTACCATTTATTTCCAACAAGAGAGCTTATCTCTTTTTAGAACTCACCCTTGATGGTGAAGGGAACACATCTACAGTAGACATAATATCATTGATCCTAATGCTACATGCATATTTTTTTCTCTCACTTTCCGAGGTCGGGTTGAATATTGGTTTGAATCTTTTCCATCTAATTTGATTCATTCTTTGTCTGAGTTTGTAATTGAGTTTTTATTAGATTTTAGCAACTATGATTATGATGAATTAAGTGAAGAATTAAGTTGCTTAAGGAAAGAAAATGGTGAATAATTCAATGATTCTGCAATCAGGTTCATTCATGTTTGTACTAGATTCCCTTTGAAAGAAATGTCACTTATTAATGAGTGGTTTGAATATCTCATTTCTCTCTCAGACAAGCAAGATCAATCAATGGTTAACCAATCTGAATTGAGCACTAACACTCAATCTCAAGATGGTTCAAATTTTGATGTTGATCTTGAAGATTTTGAAGCATCACAATTTTTGTCAACTTCTTTCATTTTGGCAAATCATGAGCAACATCATCTTTTACAAAATTCAATTGTCACATCTAATCATTCTTTGCAAACAATGTCTCCTCCCATCAAAGAAGGAACCTTGACTTTAAAAGATGAAATTTGTCACACTCTCATAGATTTTATAATTGTTTCCAAAATAAAAGAGGTCAAATGTGAAGTTGATAATCATGTAGACGATAAATATTCCCCTAATTTAGTTGAACAAATCCATGATCAATCAGTAGGAGAAAAAATCATCAGGAAATCTTCTATCTCTAGTGATTTTCTCTCAAATTTTCCCTTACACAATGAACCAAATTGTCTCCTAAAAATTGTCTCGTACTCTTTAAAAGAGAATACAAAAGAGGTTGATCAGTTTATACAAGGAGAGGGGACAAAACCAGATTTCAAAACGCATATACCTATCATTCCAAGAGATGCATTTCATCTTCTCAATTCTTCTACATATTATTCCTTGTACCCTAATATTTTTTATCATCATGTTATGCAATCATGTGTTCCAGATCACTTTGGAATGAATTATGCATTATATAATCAAGTACAAATTAATAGAGATTACCGAATAGAAGATAAAGAGGGAAATAATTATGCCCAAGAACATATTAATTTTTATTCTCATCAATTATTTGTGGGTAAATCAAGAAATGATTTGAAAGAGTCCCAAAATGCATCTTCCATTGATTCATCTCAATTTGTGTTTCGAGAAGGATCTAAATTTTTCCATGATCAATTATTTGAGGTTGAAAAGTATAATCGGCCAAATATTACTACCAATGATGATTATTCAAAAATGTTGGTCATTCCATTTAGTTCACCTCAAATAGTTAACCTTGAAATATCTAAGCTCAATGGAAAGTTTCAAGAGAATGCGACACTTCTTTTCCGATCGAGAATCACGATAAGTTCTCGCCATCTTGATCCGACCTTTTTACAAGATTCTTTCCTTGATAGTCTAATACTTTATTCTCATCAGGAATATTTGTCCGATGTGAATTCTTTCAAACAATCCCATGTTAGTAATTGCATGCATTATGATAGGATTACAGATTGGTTGGAGTATTCATATCTCGAAAAGTTTCGAGGGAATGGTAAGATTATCTTCACTTTATTTAGAGATCAAGGAGGTAACTTTTACACACTCATTCTATATCCTTCAGATGGAGAAAATATGGAATGAAAGGAAGTTTGTCAAGAGGATGGGGCACTTCGGTCTAGATCGAGGGTTATATCAAGTCCCCATAATTGTCACAAACTTCACAATCTCATTTTTTCATATTTTTGTAACCCATATAATGACAAAATTGCAGAATGTCTAGAGGATTCATTCAAAAAGAATGTTCAATGGAATGATAAGATCATGATTGCCTTGTTTTTAAATGATGATGATAAAGGTAAGTATGATATATCTTTGTCATTTTTTGATATACTACCATTCTTGTTAGTAATATTTGATTTTGTTTCCATTGTAGGATTGGAGTTACTCCGATGGCTATATTGGAAGCATGACTTCACACAGTATCTTCATTTGTTTAGTAGTTAGGGTAGGTTTAGGAGTAGGTTTTCTTTTAGCTTTATTTTTCATTGTTTCTCTTTGTAATAATTCAGTCATGAACACAAGTGGGTGCACCAAGAGAACCATAATATGATTGTTTTTAAGGAAGTCCACTTTGACCCCTTTTTCATCTTTTCGTTGAACATTTCTTTTCAAAAATGCAGCATCATCATGAAATTTTTTAAATGAAAAGTAAAGAGATAAGTAATTCTGAGTTGTAAATTCAACCCTGACCCAAGGTGCCATGAGTAGGACTGCACTCATATTAATGAGGACATTTTCTATTTTCTTTTAGTCTCTCAAGAGATATTTCGCATGATGATTTCAAATCCACCCTCTTGTAAATATTTTTAATTTGGTTTTTTTGTTTTTCATTTTGGTTCTTTTCATTTTGCTTGTTTTTGGTTTGTTTCTGAAAAATTATGTCTGTTTCACCATTTCATTTGTGGAAGGAAAATCAGGACTTTTATCCAAGAGAAACAAATTACTACTTTTCAAAGCACCATGCTATAAATTGCTAAACTCAAATCAGCAGAAGAAAGTTCCTGCTCAAAACAATGTTGCTGGTTTATTTTCAAAATCTCGAGAGGATAATGATTATCATTAATAAACTCTTAACGTTGTCCCTATTTTTAAGAAAACAACTCGATTATACCTTCTTATCCTTGAGATGGTTTATGTTATAACCCTAAATTGCACCACACATGCTTACCTAGCATCAGGCCAACTCATATCCCTTCTTTGCCAAAACTCTGCTGAACAACTCTTTGAAAATCCTCTTGTGTAAAGGCCCACGCACCCTAACCCATTACTGCACATGTGTACACGTTGGCTGACTCACAACAGCCCGCGTGTACCTACAAAAGCATGAAAAAAGGAAAGTTTTTGATGGAACAAAAAACTATGGGTGAGTTAACTGAAACTCCCAGCCATGCATGGTTGAGGGTTCGTCCAAAAACCTAGCTCCTTCTAGCCTATAAAAGAAGGGGTAGGGGTACCATTTGAAAAAGGAAAAAATATAGCAAAGAAACTCTGCCCATTTATGTATTCCATTGTCCCAACCCTTTAGCCTTTCCTAATGCCAAAGGAGATTTAAAGCAAAGCAATTGAAGGACAGAAGAACAGGAGCTGAGGATCAGGTTCAAGTAGCGGTGGTCAGTCTCAACTTTTGTAAGTTGACTCATTTTAAATAATAAAGAGAATGCTTTTCCTGTCCCAATTCATGAACTTTCTATGGTTTGATTAGTTTATGTTTTATTTCTAACCCGTTAGTATAGAAGTAGCATGCATGCATAGTTGTTGTTTGTCTTGAGTGCAGGTCATCTTTGGAAGGAGCATTGTAAACAAGTAATCAATCATAATGGAGGATCGACATCAAACGCTGGTAACAAGGTAGGTGGATCTTTCCATGCATTTACTGAGAAAAGGGGATTTAAATCTAGGGATGTAGGTAGAAAGTAATTTCTATTCAATCAAATCTACATGCAAAGTCTGAACTCTATTTGCTAGTCCGTAGGGTGTTTTTCCCAACAATAGAATTGGCGACCGTACTGGGGAGAATACTCTTTAGGGTTCCTGGAATTTTTATTTAGTTTTTGGGTAGTTTAAAGACTAGTTTTTTCTTGCCTGTCTTTTCTTTTCGTTTCTGTAAGGTCTGAGCTAGCAGGGAGTCTAGTTTTTCATACCAGCTTTCCCTGAATTTTGCTTGACTGTGTTTTTCAGGACACACAGAGGTACACGCAGCTGCATAAGGCCTGAACGTGTGTACCCACGCCCTATCCTCTTATAACATGTGTGTGAACGCTAGCTGTAGAGATAGCAGTAGCGTGTAGGAGTTCAGAGAATCTCAGAGGCAGTCCTCCTCTTCCCTGTCAGAATCACACATTCTCATGGGGTTTTATGGAATTCTGTCTGAGTCTTGTTTGCCAACAGTCCTATCTCAGATTGTTTTTTGCCTTATTATTTTTCCTTGCATTATTTTTTTTTCTGTTAGAAAGAGTATCCAAGCCTTCAAGGGATCCTGGTTATCAATACCAGAGGTCTCTTCCTGGTCTGGTCTGTCTGTTTTCATATTTTTCCTTAGAGT